>OMOU01094845.1:0-13567 GCA_900312585.1 Malacocephalus occidentalis
CGCATTATATATGGCAACCTCGGTGTTGACCTTCGGGTTTTTGTTTCCAAACACCCTTCTGCGGAGGCGTCCAAAGGCAGAAGAGGCTTTGATGATTGATTTCAGTGTCAAGGGAGCAGGTGAACTGGCTCCCTACTTTGAGAGGAGCACCACCTATTTGGAAGCTGGGGGTGAAGGAGGTTGGATTATGAACTGTGTCATGACTTCAGTTTGTTGTATGTTGCCCTGAAGACCAAAGGACTGGTACAGGCCAGACATTGTGTTCAGGGCATGCTGCATGGACTCTGAGCTTTGTGCCAAGTCAGCGCAGTCATCTGCATATTCAGGCTCACAGATTTGTCCAGTCTTTGTATGGGCCTGGAGCTGTCTGATGTTATATAGACTCCAGGTGAACTCCATCTCTGTGGCCCAAGGCATGTTGGAAGAGGTTGGTGATGGCTGAGAGGAGATGGAACAAGACCTGGAACTTCACCCCAACGTCGGCCATGAAGGATTCTGACTGGAGTCCTCCCATGAGGACCTTGGCTTGCATCGCATCATGCAGTCCATCAGCTGCAGGACGGAGAGGAACTTGGGTGGTACCCCAAGTTTGAACACACACACACACACAATAATAATCCCACAGAGCCGCTCACCACAGCTGCTGATGTACATGTGGTGCAGGGGGATGCTGTGCTCTGACGTTCTGCACTCCAACGCCTGGCTGTGCAGGGAAGCTTCTCCTCTCTGCTGCCACAGCTGCAGCCAGCGGAGACCACAGCCGCACACAAACTGTACACCCTCTAGTCGCCTAGCAACAATAGAAACATTAACATTAACACAGCCTGTAGCTAGTCTTCTTGTTAGCCTGTAGCCTGTGTGTTTTAGCCTGTAGCTAGTGTGTTTGTTAGCCTGTAGCCAACAGCTAGTGTGGTTCTGTGGCCTGTAGCGAATAGGCTACTGAGGAGACTCAAAGATCAGAGTTCTAGATGTTGGTTGTTAGCCTATAGCCTATAGTGTTATTCTGTACCTCGTATACAGAATAACACCTCACCACACCTTCTGTACCTCGTGTTAGTGCTAGCCTGTAGTGTGTAGTCTGTTAACCTGTAGCTACTGTTAGCATTAGCCTCTTACAGCTCAGAGAGTTGGAGGTGTTGGAAGAGCTGCCAGGATAGAGTGGTCATGGGGTTCTTCGACAGGTTTCTGTGTATAGAGAAAATATGAAACAATCGTAAGATCTGAGGTTGTGCAATAATATTTATATGTTTTATAGCTTTGTATTTCACACTTAAGTAAGTAAAATCAGATCTATCCGGTGGTATAGACAGCAGCCAAGGAAACACTGGAATTATGTTGATACAAGCTTTCCTCTGGATGAGATCATTTCCATTTAGCTCCCAGATCATTTCTAAGTCTCTCTAATTATTCAGTAAGTAGGGGGTGGGAAAGGAGGCGTGGTTTAGCATCAGCAGGTGAAACAGGAGGGGTGGTGCGCATCCTGAGATTGACGCAGCTGTAAGGGATGAGCTTGATTAGGAACGTATACATTGACACGTGTTTGTGCTCCCCACCGTAGGACACTGGGATCGGACAGCTATCCATACCCGGAGACAAGACCGACTCCGTAACCCCAAAGACGTGCCCCGACGAAACTTATATTATACTTTGTTATGCCACTGGGCAATCTTTTGAATTTGGTTTGCAATTATTAAAAGCCGCATCACACCAGCCTGACCACCGTCTCTCCCTTGAGGTTCTTATTATTATTCCAAGGTTGCTCAGTGTATTGAATCCCTCTCCTCAAATGTACGGTCTTAGAAACGTTATGTACTTTGGTCAACACATTAAGTCATTGTCCCATAATGTTTCTTCCATCCAAACTCAGGTCAGTTGTGTCACAAGCTGAGATGGAAATTATTATTCATGCCTTTGTGTCATCCCACCTGGAATACTGCAATTCCCTGTTCACATGCCTCAGTAAGTCATCCATGGACCGTCTACAGATGGTCCAAAATGCTGCTGCAAGGCTGTTCACTCCCATCTTGGCTTCCTTACACTGTCTTCTTATCAAGTTTAGGATTCAATTTAAGGTTCTTGGTGTTACACATGCCCTGCATGGTCAGGCACCTGTGTACATCTTCAACCTACGCCATCCCTACATTATCAGCAGGTCACCTAGGTCTTCTGACCAGGGCTTACTGGTTGTCCATCACTCTAGGCTGAAAACAAAAGGTGATCAAGCCCTTGAAATAGTGACACCTACACACCTACACATTTAACTCACTAACTTACCTACTTACTACCAGTCTTTTGTAGTCCTCTGTCAGCTCTACCAGATGCATGTTGTTGAATATACTTCAGCACTATGGTTCAATGTGTGGCCCTTTATCAAAGTCAGCCTGACCGTCTGCAAGAGAGGAATATTCTAGGGTACATAACAGTGTGTGTGTGTGTGTGTGTGTGTGTGTGTGTGTATGTGAACTCACATGTAGTACAGTTGTGTGTTCTGCTGGAAGGCGCGTGGCTGGATGGACCGCAACCCGCAGCTACTGATGGTCCTGAGAAACACACACACACATATATATATCGACAGTATATTTGTGTCAATATAAACAAACAAACAGACAAGACAGGTAGTTCTCACAGTCTCTGCAGGCCGGTGTAGAGTTCCATGTCCACATCTCTGAGAGTCTGCAGTCCACCCCAGTTCTCGATGTGTCTACACACACACACACACACACACACACACACATGCAGCATGGGTGGGACATGCAGTCCAGCAGTGACAGCAGTTCACTGGTCAGCATGCAGCTGCTGGAATCTAAGAAATATCAAATCCTCTGGACATCACTGAGTCCAGCAGGAGCCCCTTGTGGTGCTGGAACCCGGTCACATGGTCACATGCTCAGCCAATCCCAAATTGTCCAGAATAAAGCTGTTCTGGCACTGCTGTGGAGTTATCAAGATGGATATTAAAATCACTAAATGGTTAGACAGTCAATACAAATAATAGATAACCCTAACCCTAACCCTAGATTCATCAAAGTTGGCTGAGTGTCTTGGTGGCCTGAATGGTTCCCAGTTAAACACGAGAGACAGATTTCATAACTCCTCCTCCTTTCTTACTCCTCTGATCTCATGACTCCTCCTTCTTTCTTTTGAAGTTGTCTAACCCTCACCCTGTCAAACCAAGTTTAATTAAAAAATACATTTGACATATATTGATGAAAACATTAATTAAACGTGATTTGCTTGCTAAAGATATGACATTTAATAAGGAAGCCTAACTCTACTGCTGTCTGCTACAAATACTCAGATATACACACTAAATATACTACTATATCTACAATAAATATATGATTCATACACTATTGGATAAATATATAAATATTATCATATCTACTTTAAATAACACTATAAAATGAAATAATACTTCTCTAAATAATACTATAGGATAAACACACTATGCATACTACCATATCTACTCTAAATACACACTATAATACTACTGTGTATGTATAAAAGCTCACATGGAGGTGATGTTGGCCAGGAGCCCCGGCTCCTCGATCTCCTCGTCCTCCTCGTCCGGTGGCAGGAGCAGCGAGGAGAAGCGTTGGCTAGCGGACTGGTTACAGAACACCTCCTCTGGGGAGCACAGGCACCTGGGGGGGCAGGCCAGCACCCAGCTCTGGGACAGGGGGAGGTGGAGCAACACCACGCTCCACCAGCACCACCAGCACCACCCAGCCATGACTTCAGCAGTACTGCAGCGGGGTGGAGAGGTGCAGGAGAGGTGGAGGAGAGAGAGAGCGGTGGAGGAGAGAGAGGTGGAGGAGAGGTGGAGGGGAGAGAGAGGTGGAGGAGAGGTGGAGGGGAGAGAGAGGTGGAGCAGAGGGATGGAGTGGGCTTCTCCTCACCAGGTGTGTTGTCCTCACTGTGTTCTGCTGCTGGTGGAGCTCCTTGGTCTGAAGGGGCAGGATCCAGGAGGGGGTTAGCCCCGCCTCCCCGAGTTAGGCCCCGCCTCACCACTCTGGTCGGGGACCTGAATGTCTGGTGGGTCCTTGTGGGGTTTTGTGTTCCCTGATCTGGGGACCCAGAAACCAGCACCACTTGGAGATGGTGACGCCTGAGCAGAGCTCCTTTCTCTGTCTCCACGACCTATGACCTCTGTGTAGTCCCTTCACCTGTCACTACTGCCGGTGACTGGTTTTGCCGCAGTGGAGGTGGAGTCAGGCAGAGCGAGGCAGAGTCAGTCAGAGTGAGGTGGAGTCAGGCTGTGCAAAGTGTGTGTGGAGATGGTGTGACCAAGAAGGGGTGGAGGTGTGTCTCTGATAACCTTTCACCTCTCCAACAGCACATCCCCGACTGGGCTTTTAGCGAAGCCTGGAAATAGACTGATTCAATATTAAGGCCCACTGAGCAGAGAGAACAGAGACCAGTACAGCACAAACATATCTAACTATATACTACTTATTCCCTAAGGAGCATTACCTCCCATGAATATTTCAGAAAATACAGATACACGCTATCTCTCACTCACCTTGATGGTATGAAAAGTGGATGTGTTCGGTGTGTATCCTGAGTGTATACATATGAATAATTGAAGCATCAGAAATGGGTGTATCCAGTGGATGTATGCCGTGTTCGGCAGAATGGCTCAATATTCTAGGAGAGCTTGGTCTGCTTTTGCATCTCTCCCATAGGAGTCTGTACCTTTCTCTATGAGTCTGTACTGTTCTCTATAGTTATAAGTCTGTACGTTTTCTCTATAGCCGAGTCTGTACCTTTCTCTGTAGCTATGAGTCAGTACCAGTTCCCACCAGTTGACAGACATTAACTGTGTCAACTGGTGGGAAAAGGGCAGGGTGTCTCCTTTAATACATTATTTGGTGTAATGTTTGCCCTGGCCTCCCATGTGTTACATGGCCATGAGGTAGGCAGTAGTAACAAAATATATACACACCACAGAATAGTGTGTACAGTATGGACGCTGGGCTTAGGTTAGACAATAGGCCAATAAGTTAATTATTCAGTTCCTGCTATGGATTGTTCTCTATAGATTAATGTATATTATTGAAGGGTGTACAGAATAAAATGTGCGTTTTGTTTCTAGACAACCGGGTCAACACATTTCAGTTTTGGAAACTTTATTGTGTTATAGGACAAGTTTTATACACAATCAAAAATAGCACACAAAAGACATGAAGGAGATGCGAGATTGGGTTGGTTGAGCAGGTGTGCTGAGGTCAGAGGTCAAGGAGGAAGGGTGTGATCTTCTCCAGGTAGGAAGGCTTCAGGTAGACCTTGAGTTCACTCTTCCTGACCCAGAGGGAGGAGGGTGCTGGGGGAGGGAGCGGTCCTCTCACCACAGCCTTGAAAAAGTAGACTTTGACCCCAGTGACCCCCTCACTGGCCCGCAATGCTCGGGACATGCGGTACTTATAGAGGCCACAAGGGGCGCTGCCGAGGAATACCGCCTGCATGTCCACACCTGCATACCACACATAATATATAACTCACACACACGTATATGTACGGTATGCTCTGTGTACCTATATACACAGTATATACTACTAGATCATAGTAAGAAACATTTTATTTTGTAATATTATGCCGTGTATATATATTAGATATTATATTATATGCAATAATGGCCTCAACCCCCACAGCTTCCATTGACCTCCTCTACCTCCTCTCTAAACAGAGTCCGTTTAAAGGTTACTTTGGTTAAGCTGTCATTGGTAGACAGTGTCCTGGTATATGGAGACATTGACATACAGACAGAAGGATTTGATTACCAGGTGTGGAGAACAGTGCTCTCTGGGCGGTGGCCTTCAATGTCTCCCCTGGCTCCCAGGAGGTCTGGGGAAGTAGCCAGAGCTTCTCCTCACCCACCTGCTGCTGGGTGAGGAGAAGCAGGGGCTCAGTCAGCCAGCGATCGGAGCGCTCCACACGGACATCGACATCACCTGGATAAGATAACACTTGGATAAGGAGACACCTGGATAAGACGACGCCTGGATAAGACGACACCTGGATAAAACACAACGCCTGGATAAGACTTTTGAAACCATTTACAAGATGCTCTAAAATGAAAAACATTAGAACTAGAAATAAAAGTTAAAAACAGGAAAATAGCTATATAAAAACATAGAAAGCGCATAAGGCAAACACATTACAGAATACTTACGATACAAGCAAGTGTTTTAAAAGCTTCATGAAAATATCTACCGACTGTTATTCAAACCAAAGGGAGAGCGAGAAAGAGCTCCCACTGTGAAGCTCAGCCACCCTTTAGCCTGGACTTTAGCCTGGACCTGAGGGCCTCAGTCAGAAGGCCGGAGAGACCTTGTGGATCTCACAGGGCTAGAGGGACACAATAGTTTGGAGATACAAGGTGGGCTCACCCTGTGTGGTGCTTTACAGGCATGTAGGAGAATGTTCTAATCAATGCGGCAATCCAGCACTCGTTTAATGTGTGACCCACATCAAGTCCTTGTTAAAAGTCTAGCGGACGCATTTTGGACCAACTGGAGCCACAGAAGAGCAACTCAGGGTGATGAACAGCGCACTGCAGTAATCAAGAGGTGAGGAGACCCAGGTGTACTACTTCATCACTACTTAGTGATGACCTGAGCCAGGAGCCGTGTATTATAGAGGTATATTTCCTGGTAGAGATGGAACAGGTAGATGCGCGTTTTCCTCTATAAGGTGTTATTCTATTTGGCCTACATCTGGGTAGCCTAAGTAAGACAAGCTCAAGGTGATTTTGTCTAGCTTTGTGATATTAATAATTGTCAGAGTGTATTGATGGCAATAAAGTTATTAACAAAAAGAAACATAAGGCCAGAACAGCCCAACAAGCTAACGTGACCGTGAGCCTCACTTTGGACCCTGGGCTGAGTCTGAAAGCAATTGAATCTCTGCTCCCAGGCATCCTCCAGGTCCTGGGTCAAAATTATGTTCTGGTCCCGCCTCTCAGACTCCTCCTCGTCGTCGTCAGAGTCATAATCCACTGCCTGGCGCCTCTTCAGCCTCTCCCTGTCCTCAAGGAGACGCAACTCGTGGTCTGACATCAAGCTGGCCTCCAGCTCCATCTAGAACATCAAACACATCAGCAACACCAACCCCTACAAACACTAATCTCCAACACTACCTTCAACCTCCAACACTAACCTCCTAACACTAACCCCCTACCACTAACACTACCCTCTAAAACCCTACCACTAACCCCCCACCACTAATCTCCTAATACTAACCTAACACTAACCTCTAACCCCCTAACACTAACCTCCTAATGCTAACCTGTAACCCCTACCACTAACCTCCTAACACTACCCTCTAAGCCCCACCACTAACCTCCTAACACTACCCTCCTAACACTAACCTCTAACCCCTATCACTAACCACGCTGGTTCCGGGTCTACCTGCTGCATCATCTCAGAGAAGCGGGCCTCCAGCGGCTTCTGGTCCTCCGAGATGACCGCCAGCCTCTGCACACACGCCGCCCCCACCAGCCTCCAGGCCCCCGGAGGCCTGCAGGGCTCCGCCGCCACCGGGACCGGGGCACCGGAGGCTCGGCGGACCGGGGCAACGCAGGCCCGGCGGAGCCCCGGTTTAGCGGCCAGAGTATGACGGAATTGGTAGAAACAGCGGCCGGCCATCCTCACCACGGGCGCGGCCATCTTACTTCTCCCACAAGACGTTGCGGCGGGCAGGTCCATTCTTAGAAAACGGGGGAGTCTGGCTTCAGTTTGACAAGTAGTTTCTAAATCTGTTCTCAAGTTGGGTTTAAACTGTTTTACATTATTAGAGGACCTCCACAGTATCAGCACCGCAAAATGTGTCTCGAATAAAAACACGAGTGGATGTTAATTGTATTGAATTCATATTACTCCCCCCGTGATTCGACTGGTCTGACTGGTTCAATGTCAGCGTGTTGTTGAGACGCTCGGGCATTCATCACATTTATCACTTTTATTACATTTATAACATAACACATCATGTTTAAACCGTTCACCGGCTCGTTCCTCGGCTCGATGAAGAGGGTATGCGGCTGCAGGTAAGGCGTTGTTCTCAACTATAAACTATAACCAGCTAACTATAACCACGACCAGGAGTCATTTGCTGTCTGGTGTTATTGTAATACATTTATATTAAAGGTATTGTATGGAATACATTTATATTAACGGTATTGTATGTAATACATTTATATTAAAGCTATTGTATGGAATACATTTACATTAACGGTATTGTATGGAATACATTAATATTAAAGTTATTGTATGGAATACATTTATGTCTTGTAGCGTATATCTTATCGTTGACCTATTAACAGTGATACCAATAGAAACAGGGTTAGGGTCAGGTCCCCTACCTCTGGGGTTAAGGCCAGGGTTAAGGTGTAGAGATAGGCCAGGGTTAATGAGGTGTAGAGATAGGCCAGGGTTATCATCAACTCACCGATATGTCAACTTGATGGACAGCTTCTGTCCAATATATATCTATTTCTATCTATATAGCTGTGTAGAGGTATATATATCTTTATCTGTCTTATAGATTAAGATATATCCTCTTTGTATCAGCATGCTGAATGTGTCAAATCATTAGCAACCAAGTGTACTTGTTTTGCTTCTTTTATTTTTACGCTTCAAGGAAGAACTCATGAAGATGTCAGAGTGTCGAGCTGCACTCAGAGGTTACATGAAGCTGAAGTCTGAGTGTTTTTATTGTGCCTGTGTTCTGTGTAGTCGGGGAGCCACCAACCTGCAGGGGGCAGTCAGCTCCGGCTTTGCGATGGAGGTTGATCCCTCCGGGGCCGGAAGGACCACTGGGGACTCGGCCAAGGACTTCAGGTATTGAATTGGGACCGCTGTGACCACGTAACGTCCAGCTGTTATGGGGTTTGTTACATGTGACCACGTAACGTCCAGCTGTTAGGGGGCCTGTTACACATGACCACGTAGCATCCAGCTGTTAGGGGGTCTGTTACACATGACCACGTAGCATCCAGCTGTCAGGGGGTTGGTTACACGTGACTACGTAGCGTCCAGCTGTTAGGGGGTCTGTTACACATGACCATGTAATGTCCAGCTGTTAGGGGGTCTGTTATGCACGGTTTTGAGCAGTCATCAACTGTGGTCAAAGTTAGGTTCAGGTTCAGGTCCAGGATCAGGATTGTCTGTAGCGAAGCAGCGAGCTCGGGAATCAATGTGACACAAGGCAATATCACCCGGAATGATTAATGTTTATTCGGATACATAGAGCATATACTGCTTTGGATGTGCGGGTAGACATAACAATTCAGTAGAGACACTAGGGATTCACATGGAGATGCAACAGACAGACAGCATATACAACAGACAGACAGTTTCTCAGAGAATCAAGGACACCACCTCCTCGCGTGGGGCCGCACATGCCCCAAACTCCTAGACGGTCAGCCTGAGGAGCAGGGACGCCATGGTCCCACACTAGATAAGCACATATCCACACATATGAGTGAAATTAACTAGTTATGAAGGCCTCTTAGAGACATTTACAGGCCCCTATGTTTAATACATCCACAATTCCTAACAGGGTCTGTTACACATGACCACGTAACGTCCAGCTGTTAGGGGGTCTGTTACACGTGACCACGTAGCGTCCAGCTGTTAGGGGGTCTGTTACACGTGACCACGTAATGTCCAGCTGTTAGGGGGTCTGTTACACGTGACCACGTAATGTCCAGCTGTTCGAGGGTCTGTTACACGCTACTGACTCACAGCATCGCTATTGATTGTAGAGTTATGGATGCTTCATTTAAAGCATACTTTCCGTAAACCTCTGTGTACATTTCTCGGGACAGTTGTTCTTGTTACTTTCTATTAATTCCTCCTATTGTCTGACTATATGAATGTGTTCTCTGTTGGTCAGTCTGGATGCGCCGCTGCCTGGAAAAGAGAGTAGTCTGCGGTGGGCAGGACAGATGTTCCACCAGCTTCCAATCGCACACATTAAGGCCACCTATAACAAGTAAGAGGAGACTGGACTTATGGTTCTCTGTTTCTAAGGCTCTGTAGAACCATGGTCCTGGTTCTCTCTGTTTTCCCTGGGCTAAGGTCACCGAGACCTCCAACTAGTAACAAATGATAGTGGCTTTGGAGTATTCAAATTTTGTAGCAAATACATCATTTAGAGAATTTTTGTACTTACATTATACCCAAGGTACTTGATTTTTATATTTTTTCAGTTTTTCCCCAAAGTATGTAAGTGCTTATTGCTTTAGGAGGAAAGTCTGCTAACTGATAACAGCATCTGCCATATGCCCTCAATGTACAGTAAATGTAAATGTGCTGTAGTATTGGTGTAGTTGTATTAGTGGTGGTTCTATAGTAGTAATGGTTCTGGTGTTGTGGGCAGTACTCACGTCCAGGTAACAGACAGCGCTGGTCTGTCATTGGTCAGGACGTCATGTGGAACCGAAGGCTTCAAGAACGCCAAGAAGTCGACGCCCATGGCGGCTCAGACTGCAGGACAATCAGCTGCCATGGTAACCACATCCCATAACCCACAGCTTCATTAACATGACTGCATTTAGCACCAGGAACCGTAATGAGCAGACCAGTGATTTCTCCTCTCAGATGTGATGGCTGAGATGTTAATCTCATAATAATCATAATGTGATGCATTTATTAGCATATCATTTAGCCCTAATGGAGTTTCACTGACCTGAGTGGAAGCTCGGCATCATATACAGGTCAACAGTGCTCAAAGCGAAGGAGAAGAGATGTGATTGATATTCAGGGTCATCAGAGCTTACGTTGTTTATTCCCCAAAGAAAAACTAGTGAAGTAAAGCAGAAATAGCCTGTTGTGTGCCATCCTCCTACTGCAGCTAGCAGGAGCCAGCCTACTGCAGCTAGCAGGAGCCAGCCTACTGTAGTTAGCAGGAGCCAGCCTACTGCAGCTAGCATGCTAATGTGCTGCTCTTCCAACAGAAAGCCTCGGCTAAGGGCCTGACATTCGTACGCGTCCTGGTGAAAGGGTTAGGGCCAGGACGCTTGGTGAGCCTGCACCTCCTCCTCCACCACCTCCTCATGTTATTCAGTGATTGTCAGCTCTCTATACATGAAACACATTTTGTTAAATATGATTATTATCACTGAATTATTACTTTATTTTACTTTATTATTATTACTGAATTATTATTATTGAATTATTATGACTTTATTATTATTACTCTATTATTTTTACTTTATTATTACTGAATTAGTATTACTTTATTATTATTACTGAATTGATTGACTTTATTCATCCAGATGGGAGATCACAACATTCAATATGTTTAATTGCCACATTTGTAGTTCTGTGCAACAGAACTTCAAATATCACAATTGAAGAGATCTGTCACTTTGATCACTTTCAATTTGGTGTTACAATAAAGTGTGTGTGTGTGTGTGTATGTGCGTGTGCATGTGCATATCTCCAGCCTGCCAAGCCATAGATAATGAGATAATGTGTGTGTGTCTCCAGCCTGCTGTTAAAGGCCTGAGTATGGGTGGTCTCCAGGTAGTCTCCATCACAGACAACACCCCCGTCCCTCACAATGGGTGTCGCCCACGCAAAGCCAGGAGGCTCTGAGAAGTTGGAACCATGCTGGCCTGGAGGGGAGGGCGGCCGATGTATTATAAAAGCAAATAAATTCTCACGTTTCCCTCACTGTGAACCCCGATGCAACAATAGCCTACATTAATCAGTTATTACGTTGAAAAAATACTATTATTTAATCAAAACAAAAGTGGAACTAACGAGGTGAACATTCAAGGTCGCCGAGGACAACGTGCAGAGAGTCACAGCTAAGACCTGTGGTCCAATACAGGATGCTAGAACATAAAGGCCAGAACACACATTTACATGAGGTAAACCTTCTCTAGTGCCAACTATTGACTTGAGCTAGAGCTACTAGCTCCTGAGCCCAACCTGCTCATGTGTGCTGCAGCTCCGCCCACCCACTGCCTGCTTAAAGGACGACAGCCAATAAGATGGGGCCAACACTGGGGGGTCGTTTTGCAGGCTGGTCCATGGACCGGTTAGGCTACACAACCAAAACAGGCCACACACACCCAGTCTCATACCGTCACATGCCCTCTGTGGTAGGGTTAGTCTGGATTATGGTTAGTCTATGGTGGGGTTAGTCTGCGGTAGGGTTAGTCTGCAGTAGGATTAGGGTTAGTCTGGGTTAGAGTTAGTCGGCGGTAGGGTTAGGGTTATTCTATGGTGGGGTTAGTCTGCGGTAGGCTTAGTCTATGGTGGGGTTAGTCTGCAGTAGGGTTAGTCTATGGTGGGGTTAGTCTGCAGTAGGGTTAGGGTTAGTCTGGGTTAGGGTTAATCTATGGGAGGTGCTACTTTTATATTCCACATGTTCCACACTCTGCTGGGCTTTGAGGTTGACTAACTTGTCATTTCACTGCATCCTGTATGTGTTCATGTGACCATTAAAGTTTGTGACTCTTGAATCCCAGGGTTTCATGTGTATTTAATTCGGGACACAGCTGGCACACACTGGTACAGAAGAACAGGAGCAGAGAGACCATATATCAAATATACAGACAGTGGCAGAGTCAAACTCTAATACCCTAAAGGGCAAGGCACCTTCACATGAGGTCTGGTTATTATAGCTCCCAGAAGAACCAGTAGCAGACTGCAGTCATACTGGACAGCTCCCAGTAGAACCAGTAGCAGACTGTGGTTCTACTGATCAGTTCCCAGCACAACAAGTAGCAGACTGTGGTTGTACTGGGTAGCTTCCAGTAGAACCAGGAGCAGACTTTTTGTATTGGGCGTCTAGTGAGGGCTTCTGGGAGTGTGAATTGAGTCTGCTTCATATTGCACATCAATAGGGGGAGGAGTGGGCTTGGTGAAGTCTCAAGGTCACTTCCTGCCAAGGGTTACTCAGGAGTCAGGGTGCCCAGGTCCAGCTGGTCCTTGCGTCGTCTCTGCTGGCTGAGGAGAGAGCTGAAGGGATAGAGCTTAGCTTTAGCAGCGTAGCGCTGCCCAGCGATGTCCACCTCATAGTCACCTCGGGTCACAAAGTCTGGGCCCAGGCCCCCGGGGGCCGACACGAAGCCCAGGCACACGTGGCGCTCCAGGGTGTAGCTGTAAGCGCTGGAGGTGGTGGCTCCCACCAGCTGCTGGTTCCTGAGGATGGGCTCGCCCCACCAGGGCCACAGGTCCAGCTCGGTGTCATGCTCCTCAAGGACCAGCATCACCAGCCGCCGCGCCACGCCTTCCTGCCGCTGCCGTAGCAACGCCTCGCGGCCCAGGAAGTCCATGTCCTGGATGGGACCAAAACACACACTGGTAACCATGGTGACTAGAATAGGATGCTGTGGACCAGATGGTAACCATGGTGACTATATGATGCTGTGGACCAGATAGTAACCATGGTGACTATAATAGGATGCTGTGGACCAGACGGTAACCATGGTGACTAATAGGATGGACCAGTCACCGTGTCGAACTTGACCCTGAACTCGCGACCACATTCCAGGGGTGTGGTGAAGGAGTCCAAGTCCTGGCCCCAGAAAGCCAAGAACTTCTCAATGCGA
>OMOU01094850.1:0-30917 GCA_900312585.1 Malacocephalus occidentalis
TCACTATCTCTCACTTGCTGTCTCCCTGTTGGCCTGACTCACGGTAGGTACATTGTGCCCTATTGGATGACTTTGGGCTAAATGAACGAGTTAACATCCTTCACACATCCTTCATGTGTGCAGGGTGAATGTGCTGGGTGACATTGGTCTGTCAGGTTACAGAGCCCACTGTAACCTGAAGGACCAGATCTTTTCTGGGAAAAAAAGAGTCAGCACAGAGAGCCACTGAACCATCAACATAAAGAGATTAACTTGTCTGCCTATCTCAACAAAGACTTCCTTTGAGAAGGGATAACTTTTCTCACCCGGTGGAAAACAATGGCCTGGTAGCAGCTGGGTGGACGTCAGGAGCCATGGACAAGTTTAACCTTTTACTGGGTCTCCACATTACAACACTTTAATATCTTACTGGTTCCTCACATTACAGCACTTTGTCATAATCACATAATCACACATCATGTGGCCTGTGAAGCCCTTGGAGACTGGAACTGTGATTAAGGGCTATACAAATAAAATTTACTTGGCTTTAATATCTTACTGGTTCCTCACATTAAAGCACTTCAATCTCTTACTGGTTCTCCACATTACAGCACTTTCATCTCTTACTGGTTCCCCACATTACAGCACTTTAACCTTCCACTGGGTCCCCCCATTACAGCACTTTAACCTTCTACTGGGTCCCCACATTACAGTACTTTAATCTCTTACTGGTTCCTCACATTACAGCACTTTAACCTTCCACTGGGTCCCCCCATTACATCACTTTAATCTCTTAATGGGTCCCCCCATTACAGCACTTTAACCTTCTACTGGGTGACCTCCAATCCCTCCTTCCCTTTGCCAAGTCCCTCTCATTCTGACAGACAAGCTCAATATCTAAACATTTGAATGAGTACTGACCCATCATTACATACACTATTTTAAGTATCCATGGCACTCTTAAAGTGTCTTTTTTTAAAGTACTACTACTACATTTGGTATTGCATTCAGGGATTTTGACTCAGGATTCAAATACAAATGTACAACTCAAAATGTATATTTAACTTGACACAAGCCATATTCAGATCACCAAATGTAGGGTTAGATGAGTTCCACATGCTGATCTATGCATGTCTTACCTGAGCATCGGGAGAGAGCAGAGACAAGAGCCAGTGCGAGGATTAGGGCCATTCTCAACACAGATGCACACACACACTGGAAGCTCTCCAACTATCCTACGAGCATCCACACACAGAGAGAGAGAGAGAGAGAGAGCGAGAGAGAGAGAGAGCGAGAGAGAGAGAGAGATGAATACACACACACACAATGTGATCAAATGTGATCATTAGAAGAATTAAACAGTTATTGAGTTAATAGTATGTGTATCAATAGAATTCAACCTTTTTTTTAAAATTAACAACAGTATCAATAGTGGAAACCAGTTATTAAGACCAGTATGTGTGTCAATAGTCCAAACCAGTTACTCAAACCAGTATGTGTATCAATAGTACAAACCAGTTACAAAGACCAGTATGTGTATCAATAGTACAAACCAGTTACAAAGACCAGTGTGTCAATATTACAAACCAGTTATTAATACCAGTATATGATGAATCAATAGTATGTGCGTGTTGGTCTGGAAGGGAATACGTGCTTAATGGTCCTGAGTAAAATAAATGACACAATACAAGTTTCATTCAGAAATATTTATTAGAATACGCATTATAAATTGACTTCGTCATAAATGTTTCTGGACCATTTGTTTCATCATTCTTGGATAGCAGAGAAAAGGTACAAATACTTCCCTCTCATTGTGACAAACTGTATACACTAAAATGTTTTAAGAAGCATAAATTAAGAATTGACATACACCCATTCATACACTACATTAAGAATCAATGACACACTGATATGATATCTGATATACTTGCATAATGATATATTTTTTAAAACACCGACATGCTGAAACATAGTAGCATTATTGCTGCTACACCTAAAATGACAGGTTCATTCATGAAAACAATGTGTATGCCCATTGAAAGAATTCTATTTCTGCACATGTCCATTTTAAAACTCAAAGTGTTTTTGGCTATCTGATTATTCTGAGGAAGTTGTAGGAATGTAAAATGCATGAACACCATTGAGTGCTTTTCTAACTCCTCCCCCGTTCTCAAGCTGTTGTCAAACATTCGTCCTTTCCAGATCCCTGGTTGGAAGTGTTCACAGCAAATAAGCCTGGAGGAAGGGAATATAAATCAAATGATATAAATGATCATCTTGGTCTAAACGCACACACACACACACACAACACATACACAAGACGTACAAACCCGTGTTTGACAGTGGATGTGGGATTGGCCTGCATCTCAGTTTAAAAAGGAAAGAAAGGAAAACACACAGGGTGTGCTGGTCATTTGTGTGTTCTACACAAATATTTGTGTTGGAATCCAACTCTTTAAAAAACACAAAAGTCCCACAATTAACGGAAACAAACTAAAGCCATCGAGGTGGTGCTATGAGGTAGTGTTGAAGAAGAGCGTTATTACGGCCATTTCTGGTTAAAAGGAGGATCTTACTCAAACAAAAAGGTCCATCTCTGTAGGGATCCTTTCTGTACTGTTGTCAGACACTGCAAATAACAATCATGTGCATTATAATAGTCCAATCTAACAGGTGAGAGAGGCCGTTGGAGTTTCTCAGGCAAGATTAATTCTTTGAAACAATCAGATTTCATGCACTTGGCCTACCTGACACATGCAATTAAAAAAAATCAAATGACACTCAAATAACAGCTCTTGGATCATATAGCCCAGGTAGGCTATAGATCATACCTAAAGCACATTCTAATAGGCCTACATCAATTGCATGAGGCTTCCATAGACCATGGGTAAGAGAGAAGATTATCATAACTATATTACGTGATGTTGGATCTAATGAAAGATCTACAGCTAACAACTTTGAAGGGTGATTGCTCCGCAACGGTAACTCTATCTTCACGGCCAGTAATAAAGTTATCCCAAGCTGAGAATGCATGGGACAATGCGCTGTGCACGTCTATCGGTGTGAACTGAAAACTGACACGCCGAAACAATGGCTTTCAAGTAAATAAAGAGGAGATCCCTGGTCAGGTTCCAGTCGTTAAGACCACTACACCCGCAACTTGGTGACCTGGATCGCTGAGTCTTGCTTTTCACTCCCCACTTTAGGATGCTTTATTGCGGAGCGCACATTGCAGACTGTGTGTTCTCTAAGGACATTAACGTAGCATTAGAGGCAGGGATTATGCACACACACACACACACACACACCCGCGCTGGTGACAATGATTCTCTCCGTTGGAACTTTGTAGTACATTTCGCTCTTCTGCTAACTCCCAAGACGCATGTGTTCTATATGCCGAAATGGATCATTCAAATATGTTTACAATTTTCCATCCATTAAACGCTGCTCCCATCTCTTTGTCGATGGGTGTGTTGTCATGCTGGGATTTGAAGACTGCTGAGACACTCGCGCACGCAGCTCATCTGAAGGCACAGTTGTATGGAAATGCAACGCAGCAAGGTTACACTACGCAGTTTATTTACAGTAAGTGACATTAGAGATCTCATGTATTTTCACTGAAACCGAACATAGCGGAGCTCGGCGTCTGTGCCTTATAGTGGGCCATGCATTCAGCCTTTTTTGACTGTACTGCGAACGTATTGGTTGGTGGGGTCACAGTTGGGCCGGGTCACAGCAGAGATCATTTGCAGACATTGTGATCCTCGCCTTGACGGTATAAATGCCAGAAGGCGAGCCTGCTGTGTGGTTTGGTTTTGCAGGAGTAAACTCCGTAGCAGTTTAGTCTCAGAAACATTCAACCTCCTAGCTCTGCGTCCACATTTAGTCCACATTTCCACATCTGTCACGGTCTGTCCCTGTCTGTCCCTGTACCCCTCAAGTGAAATTATCTTTTGGATGTTTGGCGCCGCCTGCTGGCCATTGGTGTTATTATTTCCCACTTGTCTCTGTTGTGTTCCCTCTCCGCCCCACCTGTCTCAGTGTTCCTCCTTCCTTGTATTTTCCCCTGATGTTCCAGTTTAGTCTTTCATGTCTTGTCTGCCGTTCGGTTCCCCATGTTAGTACATCTGGTTGTTCATGTGTTCTGTTTCTCATGTTACTTTTTGACTGTAGTTGTCTTCCATTTTGGAGTCTCTTCTGTTTATTCCTGCCTTGTGTTTCCCGTAGTGTTGTAGTCGAGACCACCTAAACCAAGTCCGAGTCAAGACCAAGACCAGAACATATCGAGTCTGAGTCAAGACAAGGACTTTGAGGGGGCGAGACCGAGCCAAGATCAAGGGGGGCGAGACCGAGTCAAGAATCGAGACCAGACCAATGTGAGACCATTTTCAAGACCATGACTGTAATCATAGTGTTGGCTCGGCATTTACACCATTCCTCTGTTCAAATTCCCAACAAAAGAAAGCATTATTTAGCAAATGTAGTCAAATACAAATGGATGGACAGAATATACTCCGTGACAGAAGGCAATCCTTTGATCTGCAACACTGTAATTCCATACCACTGACCTTGGGAAAGGCTCAGCACAGTGGGCAGAATGAAACAGAAGCGTAAAAACACCTTACTGCTGCTAAATATGACTCCCCCAAATTGTCACACCAGCCACTGCTTGCTAAATGATTCAGTAAGTAATGACCTGTATGGTGATACAGTATACTGTATGATCTGTGTGCAGGAGTGTGCTGTTAATCAACAGAAGCATTCGTCTATCGTGGGTATATTTAAAAAATAGATTTATATGAGAAATGTATAATCATTTCTCAGTGGAAAATAAGTGAGATACGAGGGGGGCGTGGTTAGTGGTGACAGACAACGTGCGCTCTCCCCACAGAAGAGGCTGGGTACGAACGGCACGGGAGAACGCCGCCACGTCTCCGATGCCGTACCGCTCTCCACAAAATATGCCATTTGCATTGAATTGATTATACTTTGTTATTCGTTAAACGCGAGTGACTGAGTGACTTGTGTTGCTGCGCATTTTGCGTGCCAGTTCCGGGCCCCTTTGCGCAACCAGCCCAGGTGGCAGGATCACAAGGGCGGGCGGTAAAGACTGGGCCGGTTATGCGCACTTCTTGGTGGCCCGATGGCCAGTACACCCCTGGGTGTTAATAAATAGCATTCCGTTAATTGCAATCATTCCCCACAGCTGCGTCAATTCCAGCCATTTTTGCCCACCGCTCCCCTTGTCATTGCCAGTCAACGCTAACCACGCCCCCCCATATATTACAGGGGTGGCAGCGGTTAAATATTCAAACTTAAAATAAGCTTAAGTTATTGGTTGCAATTGAACTCCCCTCAGTCTCCCTATTTAACCTGCCCCAATCCTGTGTCCATTGTCAGATACACATATGCATTTTGTGTATTTGCTAAATAGGAGCATATGCCCTGTGTAGCACCCATTATACAGAGGGTGACCACAATGGCTGCCCGTGACAGCGGGTTTGGCGATGCTTTGTGTCGGAACATTGTCGGACATTTCAAACACAGTCCAGCAAACACAGCAGAGCTGAAAGTTCAGCAAGCCTCTCATGGGCAAGAAGAGAAGTCACTCGTCCAGGATGTACCAAGGAGCTGGAATTCATCTCTCCAGATGATAAAGCGGGTCCAACACAACAAAGACCCACTGAAGGCAACGCTGGCGCAGCAGAAGCACAAGTTAACCATGCTAACCTCAGCTGAATATGACTGGCAGGCTGGCAAAGTTGGAAACACTGCTGGGGCCATGCAGGTAATGTGATTTCCCTGTCTTCTTCAATGTTATTTAATGACAAATCCAATTCGTATAATATATTATTGTAAATTATTTTAGGCCTGTCCCCTAAATGGGTGTTATCTGAATGAAATGTGTAGTCATTCATTCTGTTGGTCTTGTGTGTTTGTAGGTACATCACTGAGCTCCAGGGTGGTGACAAATATGTGTCCTGCTCTGTGGTGCTGCCTGCACTCTGCCACCTCTTGCGTACAATGGAGGCCTCAGATGTTGACCCTGCCTATGTAGGGCTGCATTCACAGAGGACCCAAGCAGATGCAAGCACAAACATGTCATGGCTTAAGGTAGCACAGCTCTAAATCTCAGAGTCATGGACCACAGGTGGCTGCCCGGACAGAGAAGGAAGAGGTGTGGCGAAAGCTGACAGATGCTTAAGGACAGGGAACCTGCACCACAGACCTCCAGAGGAAATAGAATCTGAGCCACCAAAGAAGATGGTCCTCCTACTGATGGAGTCATAGTCTGATGATGAGGCACCGTCCACAGACAAACTCTAGACAGGTATAGGGGCAGAGCCAGGTGTCAGCATAGAGACTACAATGGTGGTCGACACACAAAGAAACGTATACTCAGCTGGCCCATATTGCACAAAGGTACTTTGCTACACCTGCTTCAAACGTGTGAGAGACTGCTCTGTCTCTGGAAGGCCACATTGTGTGGAAGAAGAGGTCAGCTCTGTCAACAAGCTAGTCTGCTTGAGCAACTGGTTAAAAAGAGCAGACTTTAGGTTGACTGGAGTCATGCCAAGATGTTCAGTAAAAAACCCTCTTTCTCTTATCAGTTTGTGATGCATTTCTTTATTGTATTTGTTTTATCTCCCCCCAAAATACTAAACAAAAGTCAATACTAGTATTTTAACCGTGACTTGTTTTAACCGATTGACACCACTATTACAGATAAACAAATGCATGCATGGATTGTCAATCTCTACATACGGATTGGCAATATATTCACACACAGACGTCTAATGTACACACAGACTGAAAATCAGCTCACATACCTATAATATGTGGTGGTACTCACCTGGAGCAGGAAGCCCGCCACGGCCACCAGTACGGTGAGAGCAGCCATGCGCCCTATCCAGCCCAGGTCGGGGGATTTCAGGAGGAAGAATCGAGCCCAACCCAGCTTTTTCAGCGTGTGAGGAGGGTAGCGCATGTCGTTCAGCCCCTCGTTCTTCAGCGGCTTGATCATGCAGCTCCGGAGGTGGCTGAGCTGGTCGAAGCTGAACTTGCCATGATAGCAACCCATGCCACTGTTCCCTGTAGAGATCAAGGACACCGGTGTCGGCAAGGAAGTGTGAGTGTGTGTGTGTGTGTGTGTCATTACTATTTTAAATAGTCTTCTATTTTTTGCTTCTAAAATACTGATCACTATGTTGGCACGTAATCAGTTGTTTTTTGCAAGAGATGCAAGCAACTCAGAAGTCACAACCATGACATCTGTGCATACAACTACACAGTAATTGTCATATTATTGTAACATAATTATAATAGATTGTGAACCACATTGAATTCACCTCACAGTGGTGAGGAAGGTAGGAAATGGCCGGGCTGGACCATTAAAGGCCCACGTGTATGCAGCATTAGGGCCATACTCACCTACCCCCCCGAAAGGCAGAGAACTGACTGAATAGTGCACCAGACAGTCGTTGGCCAAAACTGCTCCACTAGACGTTTCCTCGATCACCCGTTTTACTAGCTAAGGAGAGAAAGAGAGACCCTGTCATCCTTGCTGTTCATACTGTTGAGCATGTACAGATGATGTGTGTGTACAATAGTACAATAGTATGCACTTTGTTCAGTTGTACCGCAGCTGTAGAATGTAGAGAACACATGGAAATGTTATCTACTGTAACTATGTACTGTAACTACCATTAATTACATTTAGATTTCAGACACCGGAAGTCTGACGGCAGACAAGCTCAAATCTGGGGGAACAGATCTGTACATTTTCTTCCACTTTTAGAGGGATTTGTTTCAAAGACTCCAGTGCCACTCACAGTGGCAGCATGCTAAGCAGGGCTCTCCAGGCCTCCTTCTCCCCAGCAACATTCTCTAGTTCCTCCTGGGGGATCCCTAGGCGTTCCCAGGCCAGATGAGATATATAATCCCTCCAGTGGGTTTTGGGTCTGCCTCGGATTCTCCTCCCAGTTGGAGGTGCCCAGGAGGTATCCTGATCAGATGCCCGAACCACCTCAGCTGACTCCTTTCGACACGGAGGAGCAGCAGCTCTTCTCCGAGATCCCTCCGGATGTCTGAGCTCCTCATCTTATCTCTAAGGCTGAGCCCAGCCACCCTCCAGAAGAAACTCATTTCGGCCTCTTGTATATGCAATCTCGTTCTTTCGGTCACTACCCACAGCTTGTGGCCATTGGAACGTAGATGGACCGGTAAATCAAGAGCTTCGCCTTCCAGCTCAGCACCTTCTTCACTACAACGGACCGGTAGAGCACCCGCATTACTGCAGACGCTGCACACTCCGTCTGTCCATCTCCCGCTCCATTTTTCCCCTCACTCATGAACAAGACCCTGAGATACTTGAACTCCTTCGTTTGAGCATCTCACTCCCAACCCAGAGGGTGCACTCCACCGTTTTCCGGCAGAGAACTATGGCCTCAGATTTGGAGGTGCTGACTCTCATCCCGACCGCTTCACACTCGGCTGCAAACCGCCCCAGTGCATGCTGGAGGTCAGGGATGCAATTCTGAGGTCCCCAAACCGGACACTCTCCTCACCTCAACTATGCCTTGAGATTCAGAGATTCTGTCCATGAAAATCACAAACAGAATTGGTGACAAGGGGCAACCTTGACGGAGTCCAACACCCACTGAGAACGTGCTTGACTTTGTGCCGAGAATATGGACACAGCTCTCACTTTGGACCGAATGGCACGTACCAACGGCCTCGGTACCCCATACTCCCACAGTACCCCCCACAGGGTTCCCCGGGGGACACGGTCATAAGTCTTCTCCAAGTCCACAAAGCACATGTGGACTGGATGAGCAAACTCCCATGCCCCCCAACAACCCTGCCAGGGTAAAGAGCTGGTCCACTCTTCCACGGCCAGGACGGAAACCACATTGCTCCTCCTGAAGTTGGCAGACACCCCAGTCTGCCACGCCGCAGGTACTGTCCCTGACACCCACACGGCATTGAATAGGCGTGTCAGCCACGACAGCCACACAATGCCCAGAGCTTTCAGCATCTCAGGGTGAATCTCATCCACACCTGGCGCCTTGCCACTGAAGAGCTGTTTGACTACTTCAGCAACCTCTGCCAAGGATATGGATGGGGCTTCCCCCGAGGCTTCGGAATCTGCCTCTTCCCCATACGGCATGTTGGTTGGGTTCTGGAGTTCCTCAAAGTGTTCCTTCCACCGCCTGACAATATCCTCAGTCTAGGTCAGCAGTTCTCCTCCCTGACTGAGCACAGCCTGAGCTAAGCCCTGCTTTCCCTTCTTGAGTCGCCCAACGGTTTGCCAGAACTTCTTTGAGGCCAACTGAAAGTCCTTCTCCATGGCCTCCCACACCCGGGTTTTTGCTTTGGCAGCTGCTGAGGCTGCAGCCCTCCTGGCCTCCCGGTACCCATCTGCTGTTTCGGGAGACCCATGGGCCAACCAAGCCCGAAAGGCCTCCTTCTTCAGCCTGACGGCTTCCTTCACCGCTGGTGTCCACCAGCGGGTTCTTAGTTTGCCGCCATGACAGACACCGACAGCCTTCTGACCACAGCTCCTAACCTAACCAGATTCCATGTCCCCAACCTCCCCCGGGATACAAGAGAAGTTCTTCCGGAGGAGAGAGTTAAAGACCCTACGGACAGGGGCTTCCACCAGACGTTCTCAGTTCACCCTCACTACCTGTTTGGGTTTACCAGGTCTGTCCGGCAACCTCCCGTGCCATCTGATACAACTCACCATCAGGTGGTGATCAGTTGACAGCTCTGCACCTGTCTTCATCCAAGTGTCCAAAACATGCGGCCGCAGATCTGTTGATAAGACTACAAAGATGACCATTGATCTTTGGCCTAAAGTGGTCCAGTACCAGGTACACTTATGAGCCACCCTATGTTCGAACATGGTGTTTGTTATGGCCAGTCCATGACTAGCACAGAAGTCCAACAACAAAGCACCACTCTGGTTCAGATCAGGCAGGCCGTTCCTCCCAATCATCCCCCTCCAGGTTTCTCCAAGTGCCCCAACAGAACTATGGAGTCCCCAGATGGAACCCTTTCCAGGATGCCCTCCAAGGACTCCAAGAAGGCCAGATACTCTGAACTGCTCTTTGGTGCATAAGCACACACAGCAGTCAGAGCCTTCCCCCCAGCAACTTGCAATCGTATGGAGGCAACCCTCTCGTTCACCAGGGAAAACTCCAACACAGCGGCACTCAGCTGTGTTGGAGTAACCCCACACCCGCCTGGCATCTCACACCCTGGGCAACTCCAGAAAAGTGGAGAGTCCAGCCCCTCTCCAGGAGTTTGGTTCCAGAGCCAGTGCTGTGCGTGGAGGTAAGCCCAACCATATCTAGTTGGTACCGCTCCACCTCCCGCACCAGCTCCGGCTCCTTCCCCGCCAGTGAGGTGACGTTCCATGTCCCTAGAACCAGTCGGCGATGCTGGGGATTCGCACGCCCAGGACCCTGCCTTTGCCTACCACCCGGTTTACAATGCACTCGACACCAATGACTCTCCCTGCAGATTGTGGGCCCGCAGGGAAGCAGTTCCACATCATCCTTTTGGGCTTGGCCCGGCCGGGCCCCGTGAACCAATGAGCCAATGAGCTCCCCTCCCAGGTCTGGCTCCAGAAGGGGGCCCCGGTTTCCCTTGTCCAGGCGAGGTGACCGTACTTAGCATTGTTTAGCAAATTGTATGTTCTTAGATGTTGGTAACGCAGTCCTGCACTTATCCCAGCTATTATGCTGGCAACCTAGCAATTATGAAACTTTGGTCATAGCAATGCTTGAAACCTGTTCTATTCTTATCTTTATGGACCACAGTGATATATTGCTGATTCTCTTTTGACAAATGTACTTGTGACAAATTGACACAAATTACAAATTGTAAGTCGCTTTGGATAGCAGCATCTGGCAGATGCCCTAAATGTAAGTGTGCATGCATGCGTGTTGTTACCTTGTTGTCAGTGGAGAAGACATAGATGACGAGGGGTTTCTCTTGTTGGTTTATAAAGTGGATGGCTTCACCCAGTCCGCTCACCGGCACTATCGGGAGCAGAGGGCCAAAAATCTCCTCCTGCATGACCTTTGACCCCGCCTTCACATCCCGCAGAATTGTTGGAGCTGAAAACAGATAGTTTTCATGACAAATGTCATAGTTTTGGTCATTACTCACTTGCAAAATGAGATCAAATAACAGTTGCTCAACTGAATGGTGCCACATGTGTTCCATATGCTGAAACGTATACATTTTTAATCAGTTAATCTCTGTATCGTGTTCTGTCATGACCGGATGTGACCATGCGATTCATGACGGCATATTATATTAGCCTATATTATAGTATACAAGGCTCAGAGTAGCTTCTATTTTCTGTCAAATTGAATGCAGATGCTGAGTATACATGGAACGGACGGATACACACGTCAGATTGTGAGAAATGCAAGAAAGTGCCTGCTTCTTCTTGTTTGATTCACGCCTTTAAATGAAAAATCACTAGAATGCAAGAAATGTAAGTCTGTGAACCAAGATGTTTGGTGTTGTAGCTCCATGACCACAACCACACTGCCACTACCTAGTGAGCACGGTTAGGACAATGTTGTCGAAAAGTGTCAAAGTAATGACCAAAAATGAAGCCAATATGAAAAGGAAACAAAACAAACGCATTCTGGTGCCCCATGGGGTTTACCCATGAGGCCTTATTTTGTAGCCCCACACCAGTACCTATGTAGCAGTCGGCCTCGTCACTGTCGCCTCCCACAGCCACGGTGCTGTCCTCTGTCATGGCGACTATCCGCTTGAAGTGGCGCTTGTTGATAATGCGTCCATAGTCCGGGAAGCTCTTAGGGTCATCTGTGTAGAACTCCTAAGAGCCGGAAAATCAATGTCCTATTAGTAGTCGGCCGTCACAAACCACTCACACAACGTCTAAACGGCTTTGGTCTACCACCTCCCCTCTCTGATAGGCTCATGGGGCATTGGAAGGCATGCCAATCTAGGTCTCGCTGCAGATCGCATCAGCACCACCACCCATGGAACGTGCCATCACCCATGCATCTCTCGTAGTCGCATACTGCATCAGTGTGTTTAACATTTATCCACCTGGCTACAGGTTAGGTATAAGTATGGATGGGGATTTTATTGATAATGATACAATTATCGAGATCGAGATCCGAGACTTTAACAATACTTTTCTATTATTTGGTGGAAAGAAAAATACGATATCATCACTATATTCAATGTATGTTTGTGCACCAAGGATGTGATTGAAACACCATGACTCTTGTCTCTGGAGACATAACGTCACTAGTAGGAGCCACTAGTCTATAGCCACATCAATAAGCTCCGAAACGTATTGATTTTCAGGTTTTGAGTAATGACAAAGCAGGTTTGATTCCCATTCCCAGGTATATAAAGCCCATCAAAGATGGGCTTTACCAGCCTGCTGGTAAAGACCAGCAGGGATGGACTGTATCACTTCTCCTCTCTCTACCTGGATGCATTTCTTCATCTCCTGGATGACGCGGTCCTGGATGCTGGGCTCACATAGCACGTAGTCCGGGGCGATGCACGTCTGGCCACAGTTGGTGTACTTGCCCCAAGTCACGCGCCTACGCAGCAGCAGGGGTCAGATACACAGAACCGCCAAATGATCACTTTCAGAATACGCCGGGCTCTGCGCTCCATAAACCCCAGCTCATACTTTGAAGGCTTAGAGGAAAAAGGAAGGAAGGATGGAAGGAAGCGAGGCTGGAAGGTAGGAAGGAAGAAGGAAGGACGCTAGGCTGGAAGGTCAAAGGAAGGAAGGAAGGCTGGAAGGGAGCAACAAGGAAGGAGGAAAGGAAGGCTGAAAGGAAGGCTGGAAGGAAGGAAGGAGGGCGAGGCGAGGAAGGCGAGACGGGGCAGTGCTCTGACCTGCAGGCCACAGGGATGTCACAGTCCTTGTCGATGTAGCAGGGGCTCTTGCCCCCCAGCTCCAGGGTGACGGGGGTCAAGTGTTTAGCTGCAGCCTCCATCACTATTCGGCCTACCATGGAGTTGCCAGTGTAGACGATGTGGTCGAAGCGCTGCCGCAGCAACTCCTGAGTCTCCGTAACGCCTCCCGTTACCACAGGGTACAGCTCCTACAACGCAGAGGAACAGTAAGGCCATACTACTCTGATATACACAGGCATGATGACTACATGTTCTGAGGAGCTCATGATACTTTGATATTATGGATATTCAAACACATAGTCACAAGAAATATATGTATCAATAAAAAAGGTTAGCCCTCAGAAGCAGTCTGTTAAAGAAGTACAGTATCAGTAAGAATCATGAATCATTTCTCATTGCTGCCCCCTTTGGCCGGTAATGCTAGTGCATTCAGAGCACTGGAGTGCGAGTTTCGTGTTGAGACAAAAACATCATAGACCAAATATTTAGTTAGAATCATAAATAACCCAAAATAAAAAGTTATGACAGAACAGCCATTTTTGCAATCTTATGAGTCACTTCGTTGCCTTTTCCTCGTTCTTATATAATAGAAAACAGTCGACAAGCTGTTCTATGCAACAGAGAGAGTCGGGAAAGATCAAATGACATGATGTTCATGTATTGGCATTTAAAGTGATTTATGCATGTTCAAACTTCAGTGTTGGGGAGTAGTGAACTACATGTAATTGAACTGGTAGTTCAACTACATTCATATTGAAGAGTGATTCAGTAGTTTCATTATTTTGTGCAATTTGTAGTACTGTTGTACTACGGAACGTACAAACAATTTTAGGCTATAAAAGGAAAAGAATACAAGCCAAAAATAAACACACCGTCTACTGTAAAGACACTAGTCTGAGAACACAAAGTTCAGTCGTGAGTGTATTAACATCTCAGTCCTATTACTCCTAGACCTAAGCTCTACATTTGATACAGTGGATCATGGGATCCATTGTATGACTGGGTGGGTGTATCTGGCATGGTTCTCCAGTGGTTTGATTCCTACCTGCGCAACCGTAACTTCATTGTCACGCTTGGAGACTTCCACTCCAACAGATACAAACTGGTGTGTAGGGTACTGCAGGGCTCCATCCTGGGTCCTCTTCTTTTCAACTTATATATGCTTCCCCTTGACTACATTATCAGTAAACATAACATCAACTATCATAATTATGCCGATGACATGCAGCTTCTCATCTGACTATCCCCTGATGATTTCCAATCCATACTGTAGACTCCCTGGCAAGCTGCTTGAAAGAAATCAACCACTGAATAGCAGCAATGCTGAATTGGGAGAAAACAGAGATCCTGGTTGTGGGTACAAAAGCCCAGAGACAGCGTGTCTGTGAGTATCTGGATTTCAGAGCACTAAAAACAAGTGAACAGATAAAAACCAAGGAGTGACTATGGACAACCAACTCAGTTTCAATGACCATATCAATCAGAGGCTTTCTTTTCCGGTCTGACTCAGAGGAACTCATGCATGCATTTGTCATGATCAGGCTGGACTATTGCAATTTTCTGTTCACGGGTGTTCACTTAACAAAACAATACACAGACTACAACTAATCCACAACTCAGCCGCATGAGTACTAACCAGGACAAGAAAAATATACTAAATAAATTAAAGTAAATCAGACCACATAACTCCTGTCAGTCCACAATCCCAGTGGATTTCTCCGGTCACAGGGTAGATGACATTCAGTATTTATGCACCCAAGACATGGAACAGTTTGCCTGCTGATCTTACGCTTGCTTCCTTCACTGTGCTCTAATAAAGCTAAAGACCTTCCTCTTCAGTCAAGCGTTTCCTTAAATGAACACATCACTTGTGTACAGTAAGTATGTTGGTTTGTGTGTATTTATGTGCATCTATGCATGAATGTTTCTGTCTTTAAGCTCTTTTGTTTGCCTTTTATGTGAAGCACATTGAACCGCTTTTTGTATGACACCGTTCTATACAAATAACATTTCTATTAAATGAATTGAAATATAAAGGCAAGTGATTTAATTCAGTGAACGTAACGTTAGTCTTAAATCTAAAGTTCAACACTATCCCAGCCGGTGCTGCATGTGAGCGGATTTTCAGTGCTGGCAAGGACATTTTCAGTGCCAAATAGAACTGCCTGGATAAAAGCTTTGAGAGCCTGCTCATGTGTCAAATATACGAAATTAGAAGAGATTATGCTCTGAAATGTTGGCCCATTGTTTAGATAGGCCCATTGTGAAGACTTTTGGTTATTATGGCACTTTCTTGCAATAAATTCAATTTGAGTAGCATTTTTTGCCGGCATGTGATTTTGTAATATATATTGTTATAATTTCGTATCACATCATTTTACAAAGTAGTTTGAAGAACTTTTGTAAAGTAGCTTAAACTAAGGGAGCTTCGTTGTAGTTCAACTTCTTTAATAATTGGTAGCTTGCAAAGCTATGCTTTCAAGGTAGCTTCCCCAACACTGACAAAAATCCTACACATATTCCCTTTAAGTCAACGATAGCTATATCATTACACAAACTAAATGCGTTATGTGAGCGTACATGTTTTGTACAAGATTGTCTTCGCATACACAAAATACCCCACAGGGGTAACCTGATCAAATAACCTAATCTACATTCTGTCAGGCTTTGTTGCCATATAGTCAGGGGCCCTGAGCCAGGGTCACACCCTGGGTCCTCAAGCAAGATAACATATAGATCAAATATACAGAGGTGTGTTTGGCTGGAGGTGGCCACCGTGAAGCCCTTCCAATTTATACATTGATGGGAGCAATGGAAACTAATTAAGATGGCATAGAAGACTCCACGGAAGACTCCACAAAATGACACCTTAGACAGTACCTTGTCGAGGTAGACAGGAAGCAGTTCCTCCATGACCTTAGCGGTGTGAACACACACCTCAGAGGGTTTCACAACAGCTGCGTTGCCTGAACACACACACACACAAACACATTGTTTGTATACAATATAAGACGTATGTAAATTAAACTACTCTTTCCAGATGTTACAATTTGAGAGTGTTCCATATTACACTATAATGAACAAGCTCCTGCATTCTCAGACCACCTCCTCCACTTGCGTTCAATATATTGACCTGTCGTTGGCAATGTTTTTATTTCTCTTACATTACAATCTCTTACAATCTTCTTCCAAAGCCTGCAACTCATATGGTTAGTGGCCATATCCTATACATTGTTGGATTATTAGTGGAGGATAAAGATAGGACCAGGTATGCATTGAATTGAGCAAAAAGCTTTTTAAATGCCTGCAGTGTCATGCTAACAACTCAGCACTAAGTGAACACGGTCTCCAATAACAAGAGTGGTTGTTGGCTCCAAGGCAGCGTTTAACATAAACACATTATGGGATGCAATAATGGCTGAAATCCCAGAGGCAAGATAATGCCAAAAGCCAGTTTCCCTGCTCCCCTGCTAACTCGCCCGATGTTAAGAAAGACTTAACTTTGGCCTTTGAACAGCAAGTCACTGATAGGCGTTGCTACGTGAAAACACATATAGAATCACACAAGGCACGCACTAACAGAGAGTGTGCACGAGTTGTTTGATAACGGCTGTGTGTATAAAGTTCACAAAGAATAGATTTCGGCCTCTAGTATCTGGAATGACGCAATACCAATAAAAGCTAGACAGCAAATAAAATGCAATACAAGAAAAATTGTCTACAGTAGTTGCTGGGCATATTCGTGAGATCAATACACACACGCACAGGCGCACACACACCTGCCGCGATAGCCCCTATGAGGGGGAACAGGGTGACAGCCCACGGGTAGTTCCATGCTCCGATCACCAGGACGACCCCCAGGGGCTCCGGCTGGATGTAGAGCGAATCGGAGAGCGTCAGCAGGTTCTTCTCCACTGCCCGCGGAGCAGCCCATTGCTTCAGGTTATTTACGGCCAGCTTGATCTCCGACTCCAAACCCAGCGTTTCAAAGAGCTGGATTCCCACTTCACTCTGTGACAAGGAAATGGGTCATAATTATTATAAGCTACTTACATTATATTCGGGGTGTTTTGTTTGCTTTGCGTAGTGTGCTACACACCCTATTAAGGTCTTTTTTGCATGCTTCTGCGATCTCTGATTGTCTCTCGACGAGGAACCGCCGCAAGTTGTTGAGTTGACGGATGCGGTTCTCCAGCGGCTTGGACCTGCCGGTGGAAAAGGCTCTCCTCGCGCGCTCCACCGCCAGCTGTTCACGAGACATCCTGCGACACACACACCGCCTTGAGTTGCGGTTCTTTAATTTATTCGTTGTTTTACAGGAAGCGCCGTTCACGTTGCGATGACGTAGCATATATAACACCCCGTATTCTGTTGTTCCTCAACGATAGGTTACCTAGAACTCAACTCACGTCAATAATTGATACAAACCGCATTTGTACGGGTCGTTGTTAGCCAAGGTGGTGGCGTCTCATGTTCGATACGCCAACATAAAAAAAGAACGCGTGTTGTATTGGTTCCATTGTATTCAGTTAAATTGAGATACATGTCAACATAGGTCTGCAATAGCATAGCAGCGTCAAGTATCAGACAAAATCAAGAACTTAGCTTAAACATTAGTTATCAGCGCACATGACCTTTGGCATAGTTACAATGAACTGTAAAGCAGACTCCAGTTTCAATGTGAGCCGTATCGTGTACGGAGCACATTAACATTACGTTCATCTGCATAATCGCTCCATCGCTTCGTTTTACCTGGATGTTGAGTTGGTATTCTCCGTTTTAAACAGCCCACAGCGCACAGCACAGTGGAGCGACCTAACCCAGTCCGAATATTGAGCTCTTTATCCGTTAGGTCACTCCCCTGAAAGGGGCAGGGATGCGAGTGACCAGACCCGATGTTCCAGGGGAGGCTCTACAATCTCGACCATTTGAATTAGTCGTCTGGGCCAGTTACATTTGACCTATTTATGTATGTGTACGTATGTTTTTTCCGTATGTATGTTTGTATATGTTGTGGCGCCACATAGGGAGCAAATGGAAATACACAATGAGTCGGAGAATGGAGTGTTTTTTATGTTGTCCTGTGCCCCATACACTGCATGACCCTAGGTACATTTATTGATCTACTCACATTCCCAAAATGTAACCCGCCAACCGGGGTCATTCTAGACAACGCCCCTTTCCCCAACGGTGGCGCAACATGACTAAACATTGCTATATAACCCAAAAATTGCTATATAAACTAAAAATGAACATTTAGAACTCCCATACGTCATCGCAACTCACGCATAACCAGCATGGCTCCATCCACCCCCTTGGCCGATACATAGCCCCCTCCAGGCAGACTGCCCAGGCCGTCTGCCTGCGGGTTCCAGCTCAGCCTCTGCCCTGCCTCCAGGCTGTCGGCCTGAGGGTTCCTGCTCCACCCCTGAGTTTCCAAGCTCCATTCTCCCAGGCCGTGGACACTGTTGTTGGCGTTGCTAGCGTACAATAACAACAATGGCACGGCGAGGATGGGGGGAATCAAATGTGTGGTCTGACAGTGAAGTTCTTAAGTTATTCCTCAATATCACACTTGAATATAAAGTGAGTAAAGTTAGCAAAACCAACACCATTTTGGCTACATCCAACATTGCACAAGGTAAACAAAGGAGGCGCACATTCTGACATTACAAGCCAAGACATCTAATAAAAACAATGAAAACTGTATTTAATATTATTATAATATTTTAATATTGTTGATTAGATCGAGCTGCAGCCTCTCGGGTGAGCTGAGATGTCTGTGTCTCTGTGACATCAGAGCTCATCTCAGAGGCTGCAGCTCACCTGTCACAAAGACACAGAGACGAAGCTGTAGTAGCTTTGATCATGTCATTTATTATTATACCATGTAATTTATTATTATAAAAGCTATAGTAACAATAATAATAATATGCAACAATGTGTGTCTCTTTTTATTGGCTTGCCCAACCCTTTTGATACAGTGGAGCATGATATTTAGATACAACTCTTTGTGATGTGTTTCTCTCATCATGCAGTAAGTTTCTGACGTTACTGACAGGACCCAGTTTGAGGGTCTTATATCTGACTTAACGAATATACCTACCATTTTAAAAAGTTATTATAGTAAATAACTATTACTTGAAAAAAAAAAGTGTACCGGTAATGGTTTAATTGCATTTTGAATGAGAACGTGTCAAACGTTCTGTAATTTTCATCCAAATTATATTATTTTATTATCCATTTTCACCAAAAGTTGTTGGTGCTATATTCTCATGGCATTGCATCTATTATATCTTATTATTTGGGACATGCTCACTAAACAGTGGATAATCTTTTTGGTTTTTTGAGTGGTTTTGATGTGACTTGATTTGTTGCTGACTGTTTCCTTTTCTCCATATCTTCACCCACCGTCTCCAGGGTGGACTCTCTCTCCCCTGTGCAGTCTTCATTGATGGCTTGTCCCACCATGAATTCCTTCTCCTTCTGCTGTTGGCACGCCTCTCATCTTTCATCCAGAACCCGAGCTGGGGCTCACACTTATCTGCTAAATCTCACCGCTTTAGATAATGTCGATATTTGCTGGTTGTCTCCACTCTGCACATTCCCTCCAGGACCCTATACCTATTTATCAGCCACCATATAGCCACTAAATCATGTCTGCTGCTCGTCTTCCTATGTGGATCTCTCCCCATTTCATCTGAAGCCGAGCTTGAGTCACACGTTGTCTCTACCTCCGCGAGACCCAAAGAGGCCCTGTGAAGCCTGGGGAGCGGTTTAGGGCTATACCCCCTTGTTGTCATGTTACCACAGGGATTAGACTAAGAAAAAGAACCAAAATCTCTCCAGATGACAAGAAATGTGAATGGAGTTTTCGGATCAAATAGTGGGCTACTGGAGAAAGTGTTTGTGTATTGGGAGAAAGGGAAGTGTGGATGCAGGTGAGGGAGGGGAGGGCAAAGTGCCACTCACACCTCTGTGGCGATCCTGCTGTCTGTCTGTGGGAGAGTGTAATGTGCAAAGGAAAGGAACGAGGCACTCAAACTCACACAGCCAGCCTCTTCTGTGCATCTTTACAGGGTAAAAGCTTCACTGTACAAACATGCACATATTTCTGTGCACAGAAACATACACACACATACACACACAACCTCACAGGTACAAAAATGCAGATAATCATATCCATGTAGACACATTAAACAATATGTTTGCAAACCGGCAAACACACAGTCAATATATACACACAATACACATATATTAGCATGCATGCCCACAAAGACACACACACAAGAGACACATTGTGAAGTTTCAAATCGTATTAATTGTTTTCATTAGTGTTTGCAACGTTTTGACTGAATAACCTCTGTTTGTTTAATATTTGTTTAATAACATAAAATCGGCAAGTGTATTCAGATGTTTGGATCCAGAAGCAGATTCAGTTATTAAGAATTATTTTTTATGTAATTTTCTTTTTACGATTATTTACAATTAAATCTTTTCTCGACCCCAACAGCGCTTCCTTGTGGCGAATGTATGAATGTATTTAATGTATTCATTAATTAATTGTTTTTCTGTTTACACAGTAATCTTGTATATATATATATATATATATACATACTAAATAACGGTGAAAAAAACAATCATTAATGAATGTAATCATTTGAAAATAATTTAATACGTATATGTAGAATATATACGTGTATACCCCTATTATAGACATACATTCACATTCTCATTATCAAGTAGGCTCGCGTCCTAATTCGAGACATGTGACCAAGACGGGTTTTGTTCCATGCACTTAATGGCTCTGTCACACTATTGCGTATGAGAGAAACGTATGAGTTGCGTATGAACAGCCCTTGTCCAGCGTACCGCTATCACGTGACAAACTGCCCATATAATGGCCCTGTCACACTACTGCGTATCGTACTAGCGTATACCCGCGTATGAGTGATATTTTTCATACGTTGGCATACGTTAGTACGATACGCAATAGTGTGACAGGGCCATTACGTTGGTATCGGTACATTATGGTCTTGTCATGTGACGGCTGCCGTCATATTATGATCCTAATGATATGTATACCTACTTACCTACTTATACCTACTTATCAGGCGCGTTATCCATCACAATAGACCCTGATAGCTCAGAACAATTTTATATAGTATTTTATATAGTTATACCATACAGAATATATATATTAGGCGTAAGACAATGTGACGTGTAATGACGTGAATAATATATTTCCACTCTGCCTTATCCGGTGGTTTGATGTCTCGACCCAGGAAGGAGAACATCAGCCTGATGTGTCACCTTGACATGTTATGTTACCTCACAATGAGCAATACACTTACAACTCTTCTTTACTTCCAACTCTTCTTTACCTCCCGTGGCGCGCGCCACGGGAGGTAACGAGGCGAGGTCTAGAGGAGATTATGGGCTAGACTAGACTGGGGCTTGAGGGGAAGCGGCAAACTGTCCTAACTTCCCTCTCATTATTCCAGTGAGTTTCAGGGACAACTGTGTCCCGTCTAGCACAAACGCGCGCTAGCGGCTCTATCTAGGATCAAACACTCGCCCATTAGTCGCCACCATTCAATCACGTGGGAGCAGCACATCAAAGACACGCGTTAGCCGGCGCGAGCACACACATAAAGGAAATCAGTGGTGTCTTGTTGGGGAATGTCATGGAAAACCGGCCTATATAAAGCCCTTCACCCCCAAACATTAGAACCAGGGTCTGTAAGATCCGAGGGGTAAAGACTGAGCCGACACAGAATATAACTTTCACCGGGAATGATGGCCTGCCATTTCGATGATGTGGCCAACAATGTGTCTGAGATTAACCAATTGTTCTCGGTACATTGCTGGCCATGCTTGGATATGAACAACAACGACTTTGACTCGAGCAGAGGTCAGAATTTGACGGTCTATTATGTTTTGTTTTGTGTGTGTTGTGTTACGTTGTTGCTTGAATTGCCTATGCATTGGGTGAGGTATCTTTGCAATTGGTGGTCTTGCTTAATATCAACGGCACACAAATGTCATGAGTTTACTGGTTAAAACGAATATTAATCGTGTATTATTAATTAATAGTATTTTAATAGTTGAGTGTAATACTTTTAGCAAACCTCGACACTTGCCACCGAATGCCCGCGGAACCCCTGCAGAGACGGCGGAAGCGCACCACCTTCAGCAAGGCCCAGCTGGGACAGCTGGAGGCGGCCTTCTGCCAGAACCAGTACCCCGGCATCAAGGTGAAGGAGAATCTGTCCTCGGTCACGGGACTCCCAGAGTCAAAGATTCAGGTAGGCCTGACGCTTGCGTTTTCACGTTGCGATTTTACAATCGAATACGTTATTTTAATGTAATTTTTCTTCTAATTATATTCCCACAGGTGTGGTTTCAAAACCGAAGGGCGCGTTTTTTTAAAAACAAGAAAATAACGTCTGGATCAAAGTCTTCGCCTGACCGTTTCCGGTCATTTTACCCGCACATGCCAGCTGCCATGTGTGGCACATCCTTGCCCCATACAACCCCATCTCCTACCGCTTACGGGTTCACGCCAGGCCATCTGCAGTCTCCGAGTTTACCAGAGTCCGCCAAGCTGTCCCGTGTGCAGGATGTGGAAGCGCCTGAACGCACCGTTGTCCTTTTCAGCCCCGGGGAATGGACGGGAAACCCCGAGTTTACGGAACTACTCTGCAACACGGACGCATGCCCCCCGTGTGTGGACACGGCGTCTCCCGAGTGGAGTGTCTCTGACGGGGGTTCTCACTCTGTCTTCGGGGACAACCACCACGGATCGCGACCGGTCGGGAGCCGGTGCTGTACCTTGGGTTCCTCGGTGCAGGACAGCACTCGGACCAGCCCTTTGTATATGTTGTCCGACCGCGACGCGCTGTTTTCGAGCATTGGCCACGAACACCAGAACGAAGCCCTCGAAGATTTATCAGAACTGTCCTTTCACACAATTGGCGAATGTGACCTGTCAGATTTGGACATTTCGGAAGCAATGATTGCTTATATTTTGGGTTAACGAACATTTTCCACCACCTAGCCTAATGGGTCATTTGGGCAAATTTGTATCATATTTTTTATAAGAGAAGACACATTTTAAAAGATAATGTATATAAGATAATGAAAACATTTCGGAATTTACGGAAGTGTATACATTTCAGCTATAACAATTGTAAAACAGCGACAAAATAAAATTTCTGTGAACATCATCTTAGCTATTTTGTTCAAAATGGAGCGTGCGGCGCCGTGGCTTAGATGGTTAAAGCGCCTGTCTAGTAAACAGGAGATCCTGGGTTCGAATCCCAGCGGTGCCTTTTCTTGCCCGATTATTTTGTCCGCTACATTGAAAAAGATCCCCACATACATTGAAAAGAATACTGTATATATTCTAAATTCACGAGGAAAAAAAGCAACATTTCACATCAATTCACATGTTAATATTTCTCGGCTACATCTCCACTATAGACTGCACAGAGCGATAGAAAGATACGGTAAAGAAAATAATTTCCCAGACGCGTAGGCAATAAAAGATGGGATCTTCATTCTTGTAACCTGACATGGTCAAATATGTTGCTCTTTACATGTTTGATATGTGTTCATGTATTACTTGAATGTTTTCACACAGAATGGGTCATTTTCACAGCATTGTCTTTATTAAGCTTTTTATTTGTAGATTGTTTTTTAGTTTCATGATACATAGCCATATATTTTTCTGATAATTAACCAAACACAAAAAGGACAAAATACATCTTATAATATCTCTCATATGATTGTCACTATTTATAATGACAAGGATGTCAATATATCTCATATTATAGCATTTCACCACAGATATGAGCTCTTATTATATCATTATCTCATATTATTCTATAATTATATTACGTAATTATCATTCTATCTATCTTTATTATTGTTGTCTTGTGTTGTTATCTCATTGTCTCATTATCTTCATAATCATCATTATCTGATATTCTTATATCATTACCTTATTAACTTGTTAACCATCATTAACTATTATCTCATTATCTCTTCTCAGCAAGGGACACAGACTCTTCACCATCACAGCCCAGCCAGTATTTTGAAATGGATCGTGGGTAACGGGGGGTGACGCGCTCCACCCGTTTGGTCTCCAGACTCAGCCTGTAGTATTTATCTGGCAGGTGGAGAAAACACTTTCAGCAAAACTCATACACAATGACATCACGATGGAGATAGAGTGCTGAGGTTAGACAGGGGCAGTCTGGTTCCACCCTGACCCCACCCATGGCAATTACCATTTCTATTAATATATACAGCCAAACCATGTGCTTAGGTCCATAATCATTGAGAAGGGAAGATATTATTTCATAGCTAATAAATACAAATACACTTAATTGCTGAAAACATGTACTTTATAACTAATCATTTCACTTGTTTTCATGTGGAGTGTGTGTGGTTGATGGCTGGTTTAGTCTGGCTGATTAGTCTGAGGCAGTGTGAGGCTGCACACCTGGACTGCATTGACTAATCAGTGCACACAGGTGAAACCAGCCATCAGCACACGCACTCGGGAGAGCGCTAGCATGCTCCACCTGCTCCAAACTTTGCAATAAACCAGTTTATTCAGCATGTGTCCTGAGATCGGAGGAGCCCAGAAGCCAAGTGGCATGTAGCATGTCAATTGATACACCATGATATCTACGACAGTACCCATGAACCTTGACATAGCAACAGCCAACATCAGTTATCGTGGCAACAGCAAGGGAAAGCGATACTGAGCCGAACAGAGTGTGATTTCGGCAACAGTCCGGCACAAGGTGAATCAGCAGAACCACACAAAGCGCTCGTTCTACGTTTCATAAGCAAAACGCTTGTGTAACCCAGAGGGTCTCCAGAGTGGCCGGGGGCCGACCGGATGACGGCATGTGTTCTGAACGCAGGGGAAGGAAGGCCTACCGCTTTTGAAGAAATAGACGCTCTGAACGGGCACACTCTGGCTCGCCGGCCACGGGACCGCGTCTGTTGCTCCGTTGCGGTTGTAGTCTTCATCGCCATCATAGTCTTCGCCGTTGGCGTAGCTGAAGATGTCCTCCCAAATGTAGGCGAGTGAGCGGCTTTGACGGCCTCTCTGGCCGCGCCCTCTGCCCCGTCGCTTGCTGGTGACCCTCGGCCCCCCTGCTGGGCGGGCCTGGGGGGGAGTGGCCGTGGCCTTGGGACTGAGGTAGAGCCGGCCCACCATGGCGGCATCTATAGGTGGCTTGATGCCCAGCCAGTCCCTGCTGATTAGACGAGGGCCCTTATTCTGTCCATGGACTGAAGACAGAGAGAGACAGAGAGACAGAGAGACAGTGAAAGAGACATAGAGACACACATAGAGACACACACACAGACACACAGAGAGACACAGAGAGAGAGAGAGAGACACACACACACACACACACACACACGGTAAGTAAATGAGATTTCAAGGTAAGTACATTAACAAATGAAACATTAGTCACAGAATCTCTGTCACGCATACACATACACATACACATACACAGACAGAGAGACAGACATACAGGGACCCTCAAACAGCTGGGTGAACAACTCCTCCAACAGCTGGTTGTAGTAGAGATTGGTGTAGTGTGTGAACATCATGGACGGGGAGGATCGAGTCATGGTCACACACTCCTCGTGACTGGGCTGGTGTATAAATTCATACTGGTGATACTGGTCGCCTGATCCACAAAACACAAAAGTATCATTTACAAATCGAGATTTCATCATTTTGTCTTTGATATGAAAGTCATTTCAGCATTGACAAGTGTCTACAGCCGAGGGTATTTCTTCTATTCTAAAGCGACTGCAATTAGAAGCAAACAGGTCTAACTAGCACGACCACTATGTCCAGATTTAGTAGGTATATTCTGAAGCAGTGTCTATACTCTTTCAGCCTGCTGTGGTAAGGGCTTCCCACCTCTTCACCACATGTCTTACCTTTAAAGAAGTACACCTTCTCTTTGCCATGGAAACTTGCCGCTGGGATGGCAAACGCTGCATTAACATCATTGGGGATTCTGTTAAAGCCCACTGAAATGTCCCGAGGATAGTCATCATCCAGAACATCACCTTCAAACCTCCAGTACTGGTTCCCCTTTGAGTTAAGGACCACAATGTCAAGTAATGCAATTATACTACTATGTACTATGATACTACTAATATTACTACTTCTACTAGTACTGCTTCTACTATTACTCCTCCTGCTACTACTACTACTACTACTACTACTACTACTACTACTATTACTATTACTACTACTACCACTACTACTACTATTGACACTAGCACTCATACTATTACTACTGCTAGTATTATTATGCTGAATACATTTGCCTATGTTCTTAAATATAGACTACAGTTTTGTAATAGATTTCTACATCTGTGTGACACCAAAAAGCTGGGAAAAGTGAAAGAAACAAAAAAGTTACTGTATTACCTTGAAAATGTAGGTTTTTCCTTGGCAGTTGATGCGTGTGAACGCAGCGTCTATTGGACCCGGTATCCCCCAAACGTCCTTGATAAGTTTGGGGTATCCAGGCACAACCGAAATCTCATTAAGTTCAAAGAAATAGTCACCTGAGATTTGAATGAAATATATGATTTAATTAACATATGAATCAGTTAATTCATTAATGAATGACATGAAATTCAATATTTATTGTGACAATCAAACATGAATATGTAGCTTGAGTTGTGGAAATGGACATACTGTATATCTGAGCACATAGCTTCAAAGAGAGGCAAAGCAACCTCACCAGGCCTTCTGAACACTGCTTCGGCAAGGCCTACCTCGAAACGCGTAGATGGACCCGTTCTTCAGCTGTAAGAAGGCGTTGAATGGCCGCCCACTACAAGGGACTGCGTCAGAGCCTGAGGTTGAAGTGGGGGTCCTTGTGGTGGGGGCCCTTTTGGTGGGTGCCGGGGAAGTACTGGTAATGTGGTTGACTGTGGGATTCGGGGTGATGGTGGTGGTAACAGGAACACCCGTTCCACTCACCATTGAGTTGACATCCTCCAGCACACCAAAGGTATCCCCACGAGCAACTAGAGGAGGGAAGGCTTGAGGTTAAACAACCACAATTTATAAAGTTTTATAAAGTTACCTCCAGATAAGTACATCAATACTTTTCAGAGCAGCAAAAACACAGGTGGAGCACAGCTCATAACATGAATTATGGATCTGATTGGTTTAGGTCTAGCAGTGTGTGCATACAGACACAACTAGTCACATAAATAAAATAATAAATAAATAAATAAATGAAAAGGGCTTGGAAGATTGTGGTCAGGAAAGCAGGCTGTATGTATATTTTGGGGGGTATTTCTGTGGTCACATATTTGTTTATTTAATTTGGTTGTTGTAATAAAAAGGGGGGGGGGTTATCAAATATGCAACTGTAAAGACCATGAAACAACTGACTTTTCTTCTGGCAGACCATCTGGAAGTCATCACAGCAGCTTCGGTGGTAGACGCACATGGAATCACATTGGCATCTCCACTGTGCATTGAATGCGCGACAGCGCCCCTCACAGGACTCTGTGAACATGCAGGTTTGTCACATCGGCATCAGCATGTGTATTGAGTGTGTGTACGTGAATGCGCGTGTGAGTGTATGTGTGTGTGTGTGTGTGTTTGACTCTAACCCATACAGCACATGAATGTATAGAAATTGTAAATACATTAAACCGAATGTCATGCAAGCGTGGGACAATTAGCCAATTAAATACACATAACAATGGGACACTCTGGAATAGTAATGTATCAAACATATCAAGGGACTCTTGGTGTTCGAGGGGTTTGGCAGAATAAGAATGCTCACCTTCGGCCGCAAAGGTAGTGTTCAGCGCCAGAATAAATAGCAGTGAGACTTGCACTGGCAGCCTCATGCTGACCCACACTCTGCCCTCCTGTCAAACAAACAGCCACAGAAAAAGAGGAGAAGAACAATGAATATAAAATGAACGCAATATTATAGTTATTTCCCAGGTATTCCGTGCTGGGTCCTCTGGTCGGTGGCTCGGTATGGAACTGAAATGACTGACCATGTCCTGTAGGGCGATCAATAAATATTGACCAGAAGTCATTGACCCTGTGTTTACTTTTTGGTCTGCCCAAGCCTACAAATCCCAATCAATAGGTCTCACTTCCAGAAACTATTCCTCCTAAAGTTTTACATGAATAGTGTGATAACCGGACATAGGACAAGGATGTGACATACATTTAGAAATGAAATGGGCGAGGCAGATTTAAGAGTGCAGGTTTCTGAATATTGGTGGAGGCGACAAGCAGTCATTGCGTAACAAGCCATTTCCCTGTATTGATTCATTTAGTTTAAAAACAAATCAGGACAAACACTGTCAGAGTGCCCTCGCGAACCAGAACCCAGTGGGGGCTCAAGAGGGGCAAAAGAAAATAAATGGTTCATACATTTCAAAACATATTTCCACATTTGCTTCATTATTACAAACTACAAATATGCCTCCATGAAGAATCTGTGGACATAGAATCAGCACCACGAACAGTGGTGTGAACCAGCGGTTAACCAGTGCACCATAAGACGGTCGCACTGACAATGGCTCGGTATGTAGTTTTTGATTATTATTATTTGTATTGTTTCTATCTTGGCACATACTGCACTGTCGCTCTCGCACATACTACACTTATCCAGTATAATCGCTCTTCATGCGTAGTTTGGCACATACATTTTCCCTGGAATCAGGGACCAATAACTAAGCAATGGGGTCAGTCTTGTATCTTTTACCAAAACTAGTAATTAATTAATTAATTAATTAATACTAACTATATCAACAACTAGGGATGGCGAAGGCTTTGGAGTTCTTTACGCGACAGAGGCTGGCTTCAACACAACATCCAAACAATAACCACAACAGCTGTAGCACAAGTAGATTTATTAACAGAAAAGATTAAGCATAGTATTAATTTATTGCGATACAGTAGATAACCAAAAGATAACCAAATTATAACTACACCACAGATAACCATATACAAGCTATAACCATACACGCGATGTAACTACACCCAAGATGACCCGATATGAGATATAACCATACAAGGTACAACCAGCCCCCCCAAAGAATCGTTACCTTACCGTGATGGGGGGGTTTGGGTGCCCCAGTGAACCTGGGAGCTGTGTTGTCCGGGGCAACAGCCCCTGGTCCCAAGGCAAAGTGGTCCCAGGGGAGGGGCCAGACTAAGAGCGTTTCAAAGACCCCCATGAAAAGGCCTTCAAATAACTATGCTACCTCGCCCGGACAAAAGAAACCGGGGCCCCCTCCTGGAGCCAGACCTGGGAGGGGAGCTCGTTGTCGGGCATCTGGTGGCCGGGCCTGGATCCATGGGGCCCGGCCGGGCCAAGCCCGAAGAAGCAATGAGGAGCCGCCTCCCTGTGGGTCCACCACCTGCGGGGAGAGTCATTGGGGTCGGGTGCAATGCAAACCGGGCGGTAGGCAAAGGCGGGGTCCTGGGCGCGCGGATACCCGGCTTCGCCGACTGGTTCTAGGCATGTGGAACGTCACCTCGCTGGCAGGAAAGGAGCCGGAGCTGGTGCGGGAGGTGGAGCGGTACCAACTAGATATGGTTGGGCTTACCTCCACACACAGTGCCGGTTCTGGAACCAAACTCCTGGAGAGGGGCTGGACTCTCTACTTTTCCGGAGTTGCCCAAAGTGTGAGGCGCAAGGCGGGTGTGGGGATATTCACACCCGCCTGGCTGAGTGCCGCTGTGTTGGAGTTTTCCCCGGTGAACGAGAGGGTCGCCTCCATGCGATTGCAAGTCGCTGGGGGGAAGGCTCTGACTGCTGTGTGTGCTTATGCACCAAACAGCAGTTCAGAGTATCCGGCCTTCTTGGAGTCCTTGGAGGGCATCCTGGAAAGGGTGCCATCCGGTGACTCCATAGTTCTACTGGGGGACTTCAACGTGCACGTGGGCAACGATGGAGAAACCTGGAGGGGGGTGATTGGGAGGAACGGCCTGCCCGATCTGAACCATAGTGGTGCTTTGTTGTTGGACTTCTGTGCTAGTCATGGACTGGCCATAACAAACACCATGTTCGAACATAAGGTGGCTCATAAGTGTACCTGGTACCGGGCCACCTTAGGCCAAAGATCAATGATCAACTGATCGCCATGTGGGCCATGTTCAGAGCCTCCACTGCAGAGGCGGTGGCTATGAGCTGTGGTCAGAAGGCTGTCGGTGCCTGTCGTGGCGGCAACCTAAGAACCCGCTGGTGGACACCAGCGGTGAAGGAAGCCGTCAGGCTGAAGAAGGAGGCTTTTCGGGCTTGGTTGGCCCAGGGCTCTCCCGAAACAGCAGACGGGTACCAGGAGGGCTACAGTCTCAGCGGTCGCCGAAGCAAAAACCTGGGTGTGGGAGGAGTTCGGGGAGGCCATGGAGAAGGACTTTCAGTTGGCCTCAAAGAAGTTCTGGCAAACCGTTCGGCGACTCAGGAAGGGAAAGCAGGGCTTAGCTCAGGCTGTACTCAGTCGGGGAGGAGAACAGCTGGCCCAGACTGAGGATGTTGTCGGGCGGTGGAAGGAACACTTGGAGGAACTCCTGAACCCGACCAACACGCCCTCTGGGGAAGAAGCAGAGTCCGAAGCCTCAGCGGGAGCCTCACCCATATCCTTGGAAGAGGTCGAAGTAGTCAAACAGCTATTCGGTGGCAAGGTGCCAGGTGTGGATGAGATTTGCCCTGAGATGCTGAAGTCTCTGGACATTGTGGGGCTGTCGTGGCTGACACGTCTATTCAATGTCGCGTGGGGGTCAGGGACAGTACCTGTGGCGTGGCGGACCGGGGTGGTGGTCCCCATTTTCAAAAGGGGGTACCGGTAGGTGTGCCCCAAATATTGGGGGATCACACTGCTCAGCCTCCCCAGGAAAGCTAAATCCAGGGTGCTGGAAAGGAGGCTCTGACCGATTGTTGAACCTCAACTTCAGAAGGAGC
>OMOU01094851.1:14039-38356 GCA_900312585.1 Malacocephalus occidentalis
CAGCCAGCAATGTTTTCAGTAATTGGCCAGGCAGGAGTGCTGGATTGTCTACCTTGCATTTCACCACTAGACTCTAGCTGTTCAACAGTGGGCTGCGACTACACACCAGTCGTTGTTTGTAACAGCCTGCCACCGCGGGTGTTATCGGATGTCGTAGGATTAATATCCCCACGGAACGATGTTAGCCCCTGTAGCTGGATGGATAGTGGTGATTTATTGGATTATTGACAAGGAACTGACTGGGTTATTTTTTCATTGTTTTGAATTTGGTAGACATCCAAATGTAACACTGAAGGACTGAAAAAGTCAGTTTCTCCTTAATGTGGGACCACCACAGGAGCATTTTGGTTGTCCTGTGCCCCATACAACGTGCAACACCAGTGCAACACCAGTGCAACACACTCAAACTCAGGAGCCTAGGGGTTAAAGACCTCCCTTTGTAACTGAATCCTGTTTTTCCTGATGGGCAGACCCCAGGTGATGAGAATGGGAACTGTACTCTGTACTGACCCTGAGCACTGGAGGCCCTCAGGGCTCCTTACTCAGTCTACTCCTGGGGGGGGGGAGCTGAAGTGAAGGGAGTCTCCTGCTTCAAGTTTCTCAGTGTGTTCATCAAAGATGACCTCACCTGATCCAGACAAGCAGACTCCGGTGTAAAAACTGCCCGAAAACGCCTTTACTTTCTGAGGAGACGTTTGGCATCTCTGCATAAACTCTCACTAACTTTTACAGGTGCATCATTGAGCGCATTATTGCTGGCTGCATTACTGCCTGGTTCGGCAGCTGCTCCGCTGCTGTTCACAAGGCCCTCCCGAGGGTGGTGTAGACAGCGGAGTCGTCATCGGCTGCCATTTCCCTGCCGTGCAAAACATCAAACATACACAATACCTTAGGAAAGTGAAAGGTCGTTGCGTTTAAGAAATGTTTCGAGCCAGCACCTGCTAGTCATAAACTCCTTGCCGGCTCCATCACCCACTTTGCTTTGGATCATTTTCCTTGAGACTCTGTTGTGTTTGTTCCACTTTGAGGAGATCCAAACCGTACAGCTGCTAACTGCAAGCTAACTTTCTTTCGCCCAGCACGCTGATCTCGCCTTGTCGGCTAAACGCAGTTCATCCTTCTGCTTTCTCCAATATTGGATCCTCTTCGTCGATGCCAAAGTGCTTGCTCTCCCGAATTTTCCGCCACATACACCAATACCTTCTCTTTAAAATATACGTCAAACTTTCGTCTGGTCGGCGCCATGTTTGTTATACCGGTTTACCATAAGTACCAGAAGTTTACCGTATTAACTGTCGGTTTTCTTTTCTATTTTTTTTGACCCGGCCATTATGAGAGACTGGCCTTTAATGGACTCGGATGACCAGAGTGTTATTTATGTTGCCCGTTATGCTGTACGACCCCAAAGTTTTATTCACCCACTGTCACACACAAATGAACACCCACTGGGGGTCACTCTAGGCAACACAGGTGTAGTGTGCCGGTCGGATCGCAGGGTATAGGGCTCAACCTCATTCCCAGCCATCAGGCATGAGGTCGGTAGGAAGTATGTCTCAGTCCAACACCACCACACAGACCTTGTGATCTGCCCCCGGATGTCAGCCGGGTCACACCCATGCCTTGTCCTCGGGAAAGAAGGTTTTCCCCCAATAGTGGGTTTCATAGCCCACCTCCGCTGCACCCTCGAACTGGACTGGACCTGGTGGGTGTCCTCAGGGACCACCCCAGTGGCTGGTATTGAAGACCCCATGGCAACTGGCTTGAGGACCCCTGGTGGCTGGCACTGAGGACCCCCTGGTGGCCGGCTTTGAGGCCCCCCGGCAGGTGGCATTGAGGACCACCCCCTGGTTGCTAGCGCTGGTGCAGAGGCAACCCCGACGGCAGATGGTGGCGCTGCAGCCTTCTGGTGGGAGTTCCGCTGAACTTTCTTCCCCAGGCTGGGATGGACCATCCCCTGGCCCCCCACGCAGATGTGCACCAGTTTCGTGCCCTCCATGCTGGCCCGTTTCCACGTCACCATTCTTATCTGGACAGCCATAGGGGTCCATGCTGTGGAGAGCACCGCCTTGGTGCCGCGCAGGACGAGGGTGATGTTTGACCCAGTGTCCACCAAAGCTCGGCACGCCTGAGCATCCAGCGCACAGTCCACGTAGAGTCCTCTGGCTTGGCCACGGCGGCCCATCAGGGTGCATCATCTTTGGAGGGAAGATGGTGTAGGCTCCCCCTCCAGCAGAGCATCATACATTGACCTGGGGTAGCAAGTCGCACATGCTGCTGCAGGTTCTCAGGTGATAACATAACACAGGAAAACATGCAGGCCTCCTGGTCTGCTGGGCTGAACCGGGGGTAGCCACATTGGATGTGGAGAGGCACATCTGCAGCCAGGGCACCCAAACGCTCTCCCTCCCACCCTCAAAGCTGCCCTGGTCCAGTGGGGGCAGGTCTAGAAAGACGTGTGGCACCGGCTCCTCCAATGCCAAGGCCAGGTGGACTGCAGCCTCCTTGTTCTCCCAGCGGCTATACCGCACTACCAGCCATACCTGGGTGAGGTATGGCTCCAGTGGTGTAACCCCACCATACCGTGGCAGCATGACTGGGGCTCTGTGCACCCCCTGGCTGCGACTCCATGCAACCACCTGCGTTGTAGTATTCCCTCCGACCACCAGGTGGCAGCTGAGTGGCTCTTCCATTCGCTCCATTTAGCCACGGAGGGAGCAAATGGTTTATTCGTCCACAGTCACACACAAATTAACACCCACTGACTGGGGGTCACTCCAGGCATAAACACAGATAAAGACCAGATAAACACACACAAAAGAAATAACACTCAGATTAGAACAGACAAACATTGCTTTTTAACCCAAAACTCGAACCAAACATGAACATTTCCAACTCCCATTAGCCTTCACGCACCCTGGGGGTGCAAACAATACTTCATAGGCTATATTCCCATTCCTACATTTTTTGCACTGATGTGTTTTCTTTTTTATCTTTATGTATATTGTGTTATCTTTATTATGTATATTGTGCCATTCTCAGTATATACAGTATACCGTATATATAATTTTTTTCTTCTCTTGGTATTTATTGCCTACTTCCTACATACTGTTGCCTGCCATGTCACAAGAGTTTCACACACTCAAATGGTGTTTGACTTGACAAATTAATTCACAAATGTCATTTTGTAACTACATGCCCTGGACCCAGTGTTCTTCATTTTGTTATGCTGTGTCTCATGAAAGCTGTGTTTCTTTTATATATTGACTGGCTGTGTGTATGATCTGAAAGCGATTGGATTTAGACTTTTCAAAATGTAGTTTGAATTTTAGGTTTTGTGTTTAAAGTTGAGGTGAAATGGAGTTTTCCAAAAAAATGTTTCTTAGTAATTGAAACTGGAAACTGAACATATCATTTTTAATTTTCAATGAATTCGCAACTTTGCATTATTTATTTCACTTGTGAACAAAGGGTTGTTTTGAAGAGTCCAAATGTGTTATTGTTCTACTCAGCAATAATGAAATACTGCAGTTCTCCACATACTTACCAAGAGAGCTGTGCTCAACAGTGGAGTTGAAACTCATGGCAGCCAGTGGGGGAGAATTGAAAGGAAGTGGTCAGAGTAACTGGTATGCATCAAATACAAAACCCATCAATAGATGTGTACTAAGATACTGCCCAGAGAGGTATACAGACACCATTGGAGCTCACTCTCTCTCTCTGTCCCCACCAAAGACTCAATCAAATCCGCCTTTAATGTACTCATCGTCCTACATGTGCATTGTGTGTGGTGCAACAGTTATTTAATCGGAAGAGCCCTATCTAGATAGGTTCTTACTTTTATATTTATATAAACCTGACAGTCCTTAATCTATAATGATAATTTGAATCTATTTTTGAATCTTAATCTATAATGATTACACACACACGATAATTTAAGATTATCCTGTGTGTGTGTGTGTGTGAACTTGTTTAAGCTGCACACACACTATATACATACAGACGCCAGAATCAAGGTTTTGTAGAGGCATGTAGTTGTAGAAATGAGTTAATAGAAATTCTAAATGTCATATTTCAATGGCATGGTAAAATAGTTTACAGATTGCATTAGATTGCACACATCCGATTGCAAGTATTACTGTGTCCAGTGTGTGTTTTTTCTGAAGAATCTTCTAAGCCATGCAAGCCTCTATGACCAACCACTTTTCTTCCTCTTGAGAAAGTTCAAACATCTACATGCTTACACTAGCGAAGAATGATGGTACACTTTGTTGATATAGTTTGTCACTTAGGCTCATGCACATGAGTGGAGGTTGGCTACATTGGTCCTGCTTATTTTTCACTGTCTACACAAGTATAACCCAAACCATGTATTTTAAAACATGCCTCACATTTTGACACATGCCTCCGGCAAAAACACTGCTTTTTGCTACTGGAATGGTGGCCGAAAATGTTCACGACAAAAAGTCTCCAAGGATCTCCTCATTCTTGAGTCATACCATTGTTTCCTGACAGGAAATGGAGAATGATCTAAAAACTTGATCTCTGCTGTTTGGTCATCTGAGATGGATTCGTTTCATCTGCCTCCCCTTCTACGTCAAAATATGTCCCTTCCAAATCACTCCATCTGTTTAGTACTCTCTTCGCTGTTAAGACCTTTTTCTCTTTCCTGCTTTTATCTTAATTTCTCTGGGTGAGGCATTGAAGTGTATAGCTGTAACTACTTATTTAACAATGAGTGTAACCTTACTTTGATACAGATTTACAGTATCTTAGTTTATGTGTATTGATGTGTTATGTGTTTAATACATGCGATTTCTCTGACTTATCCTTTTAGATTCTCCCCCCCGACTATGACCACACGCGGCCATGAGTTTCAACTCCACTGTTGAGCACAGTCTCTTCTTCTCTAACAGTTCTCTTGGTAAGTATGCGGGAGAAATGCAGTAGCCTATACTTATTGCTCAGAAGAACATTTGGTTCAAAGAGTACATTCAAAGCCCTTTCCTAGATGCCGTAACCCCGTCATGAGGTCAAGGTGTGACAGCACATCCACAGTAACATACGTCATTATGCAATGGTGAATGTTATGGACGTGGGTCTGCCGTGGTGAAGCTACAATGATTTGAAGTTGGACTAAAAAAAGCGCATTAGAAATATATTCATTCATTACCAACATTGGAATTTAAATGAAAAAAGCAATGTAGCCGACATGTAGCCTATAGTATAGTCACAAAAGGGAAACAAAATGCTCATTGAGTCGGTTTACACTGCACACTGATATTCCACTAGTAGTCTGAATATGACAAAATCCGAATTTGACATGGGTCGCGTAAACTTCATATTCCGTATGGATATTCCCAATTAGGCCTTATTCCGAATGTAGCATTTTCCGATTTAGACGTGGGATATCCCAATATTTTTCGTTTTGGATATCAACAGGTTTTTGGATATTTGCAAATATAAAATATAGGCTAAAAGAATTCTCGCCATATTACTACATCATGGGGCATATTATGTTGATCGAAATATGCACGGCTGCATGGAAACGGGAATATTAGTGGAAAATTAATTTTCACTAGCCATGTAAACAGCTTGGTAAAACCTGTCATCCAGGGCCACATCAGCATTATTGTTGCCCTCAAATGGGCCAGTTGTAACTATAAGACTATAAAAATACATCTACTACATCATATTACATTGCTGCCTTTATTGGTTTTTAGTAATAACTCGAGGAAAAATGATCGCAAGCAGACATTCAAGTGTAGGCCTATAACTATTGTACAATTTAGGGTCGGACTGGGAACATCATTCAGACTGGGAAATATATTCCCATACAGGCCACCCCAGTCCCGAGGGGGATTATTAAATCATGACATGTAATGTTCAAAATATGAGTCATTGTTTCAAATAAATCAGAATACTTCACAACTCCATTTAGCTTGCACGCACACACACACACGCACGCACGCACACACACACACGCACGCACGCACGCACGCACGCACACACACACACACACACACACACACACACACACACACACACACACACACAGGGACGTGCAGAGGATGTTAGAGGTGCAAGGGCCTAAATTAATAAAAGTGCACGACGGCCATTTCTGTAACTATTATAAATATATGCCTGGAATGACTTATTTTGCGACACTGTTAAAGGGCTATTAAAATGTATGTATTTAAAACAAACCCACGACTGAGGTTAGTTCAAAAACTGCTACATGATGCTGCATGTTAATTAATGATACAATCAAGTGTAATTCAGTAAATTGTCCTGTTGACACACACACACACACACAAAACGCCCAAACAATATACACTTTTAAACAACACATTTTTAGAAAACTGGCTATAAAGAAAAAGGGGTGGCAAATCACGAAACTACCAAAATGCAAAACATAACTACGAAATGAATTGCATATTTGTAAGTTGTCCTCCACGATGGAGATATCGTTGTTTTAATGATAATTAGACTAGTCTGCTTGCTTGTGAGTACCTAGGGGAGTAATGACGAAATGACAGCGTGTAGGTGGCAAGTCCTACTGACCTACTTCATAGTTGTTTTTTTAGTGGATATACATATAACATAACAAGTAAGTGTTGGACTGGGGAGGGAGGGATGTAGGATTCGGCTGGTCTCAGCGTCTGCCGCGAATTCAAGCTGATAGTAGCTGGTCCTTTTTTCCGGTGTGTGGAGCAGGGAGGCCGACCCAGCAGCATCTGCGAGGGGTCGGCGGCTGGAATGCCCATACAGCCACCCTCCTAAACTCATTACCCAAGACTGTCTGCATCTGCACAGTTTCAATGAGCCTCTTCGCGGGCCTCATCTAAATCACGCACCCTCATATACCACAGTCTACTCATCCCAGTTGTCTGGCAGTCAAGAACAGCGGTCGCAGAGTCACCATCATCAAGAACTTGTACTGAGTCATAAGTAAGAAATGGATGGTGGACAGATTCGAATCACAGCGTCTTCAGTTAAAGTTTATGTATTGGGAGACAGAGCTTGCGTCCTTGTGCCTGTTGCCAGTCCAGGATTGGGGTCATTAACCACAGCTTCCTCCATGGATATATCAGCTAATTAGTTAGAAACCAGTGCCAACTCATGTCCTTCACCTGACCTGCACTCCTCTTCCATTTGGTCCAATCTCCCATCCTATGGCATATCACTAATCCGACACCCACACACTTCACGCATCAACAGATGCACTGCTCTCATCAGAACTGCCAACTTCATCAATGGTCTGCCTTGGTGGATCAAGCAGTGGCAGGAAGTTGACTGGCATAATGAGATTACATCATAATCCACAAATTCTGGGTCCTCCCCAAACAGCATATCAACGGGCAAACAAGGCATTCTCCCAAACATCAACTGGAATGGAGCATGCCCAGTTGTGTTGTGGATTGTAAAATTATTGGCAAAAGCCAGAGCCTTTGAGGCCACTTGTGTTTTGCTCTGGCTGGCAAGGCACGAATCATATTACCCAATGTCCTATTGAATCGGGGGGGTTGTGTAAGACTCTGCTATGAGATTGCTCTTAAAATTGCCTCCTTATTCAGAATGAAGATGACGGGGAAAGCCATAGACACAAAATATGCTGTTCCACAGTTAATGAGCAATGGTTTTCGCCAGCTGATGAGGGCACAAGAAGGCACAGGCCATGATCCATAATGACGGGTACATGAAGTGACTTGTTAGAAGCATCTTCAGCACACCAAAAATCCACACATTCCAACTCGAGGGGTTCAGTGGTGATGATGTTTTCTAATCAAGCTCTCGCTTCAGGCAGCAAGAGTGCGCAGCTCTGGAGCCCAGAATGAGAGGTCAAGATAGCAGACACCTCATCCCTCGACAAGGATCCAGATGTGGATGGAACAATGGATTGCCAGTTGTCAACTAAGTCAATCTGCCTGGTCTCTGTCCAATAATGTCGAAGCCTGGCATGGATGGTGGGACCAGCGGGAAATGTAACCTCTCAGCTTTCTGCCTTGTCCAACAGCTCCTTGTAAGGAACTCTCGTGAGCCTGCCGAGGCCATGAGTTCACAAAGAGCTACCTGCTCAACACGTCCACGACCACTTCCCTGGGCCCTGGGATATACTTAATGTTGAACTCAAATGGGGCCAAATTGGGAACCCACCTTTGCTCACATGCATCTAGTTTTGGTTTGGACAGAATGTAAGTTAGTGGGTTATTATCTGTCCAGACCGTGAATTCACAACCTTTCGTTTTGCCCTCCCTTTCCTATCGTGTGGGTTAGGATCTTGGATCCCATGGTCAATCTGAACAAAGACTTAAACCTTCTCAGGATATGTGGCCGTACCAGCTTCACTGATGACATGGCCCCAAAGTCTCAGACTTCTGAGAAATAGGCATTCCTGCCTAAGGCTGCAAGAGGATCTGCTTGGCGTGGCAGAGGGTGAGCGTCCTTTATCGTGGAGCCACAAGAAATCAGTGCACAAATGCAAATCACCTGACTTTTTCCAGATGAGAACAAGCAAACTCACTTTTGCTCTTCCTTATTATGTCACACTCCTCCATCTTATCCAAAGCCTGTCCAAGTTGGTGTCCGATGGTGTCCGCTAGCGTTGCTATGAAGCTCGTCACTACATCCGTAAATTCGTTGACATCACTGGAACTGGACAGAGACGTCCCATGTCCCGAAGAGCGTCCCGAAGATTCCTGCCTCAGTTCGTCATCTGTTTCTACTACAGCAGCAAGCAAAAGGTGGCATGGTCTTACTTGCCAAATGGGGGCAGAGAGGCTGCTTTGTAGCCTCTCTCTCTAGCAGTGGTTCAAAGATCTTTCATCCCTGGTAGCACACATATTTTGCTGTTGGAAGTTTGCCATGACTTTTCTTAGATTGGCCTTATTTAAGTCCCCTGCCACCACCACTGTGTTAGGATGTTGGGTCTTGTGCCGACATAGCACATCATGTAGGTCCGATAGTGCCATGTCGGTGTCCACTTGTGGTGGGATGTAGATGGCTGTAATGATGACCGTACTGAACTCCCGGGGAAGGTAGAATGGGTGGCAAGAGATGGTCAGATGCTGCAGGTTGGCGAGTAGGAGGGAGAAAGGGTCTTAATATTCCTAGGGTCACCGGAGAAAAAAACACCCCACCGCAATAATGTGCCGATTCTTAGAGGTAGTAAAAGCAGTTAAATTAAACATATAGCTACTGTGTGTGATGAGTAAATTGCAGTATGTATTGGCAATTTTCCACTGCATAGTACCGTCTCCCCTCGCCTCAACACGAATCGGTACCTGCTCATTTTCCACAACAGTACATCAGTACCCCCTTTAGTACCATTCTATGTAGCAGGACGTCACAGTGACATAGCTATTTAACTGGCTGTTTGTCACAGCATAGAGAAAAAAGGGGTATTCTTTTGAGGCACTGGTCGCATTCCTTCTCCAGTACCAGGGAGGATGTCTTCCACAGCACAGGGACTTTCTCCTTATCAAAGATGGGCTGTAGTACACCACACAGCAGACCCTCGGGCTGACACCGTCTGGGCCTTGCCTCATCTTAGTGTATTCAGCCCTCTTCTCACCTGCTCCGCTAAAACGATCGGAGGGGAAAGGGTAGCACAGGCGGGTTGAGGAGGGGAGAAGGTCAGGGAGCTGGGGGATGGGTGAACAGGAACCCCCCCAAATAAAATCTATTAAAAACTAGATTCACGTCATTGGCCCTGTCCGGTCACCCCCGTGGTCTGGCTAACAGTCTTCTTGTAGCCAGTGATACTGCTCATCCCAGTCCAAGCCTAACTTCTGTTTGTATTCCTCCTGTAGCTGTCCTTGCCCTGTCTGACCATCACCTTCAGTCCCGTCTCTGAAAGACCTTCTCATTCAGGAGGGATTTGATGTCGCTGGTGACCCAGGGTTTGTTGTTGGGTGTCCCAGGGTTTGTTGTTGGGTAATATAAGACAAAATAGAATAAAAACATCAACAAGCCAAATTGAAGAGAAATAATGAAAAGTTTATAATTAAATGATAATCATATGTGATATATTCAGAATAATTACAAGATTAAACTTTTGGGGTCAAAAAGCCCCAACTTAAAGCGACTATGGCTATAAAGGCTAGGCATCTGCATTATTGTTTCAAACAGCATGTCATGGATTAAGTCAGGTACAGATTTGTGTAATAGCAATTGTAATTGCTTTTGATACTTCTGGTCGTGTTAGTATTGTTAGTGTTATTGACGTTGCTGCAAAATATCCTCGCTTAGGTGTGACTTGAAAGGCTGGGGTGGGACAGAGTGAGTGGATCCCGTACAAAGCAGCAGTTTAATACAGCACAGTAACTAATTAGATGATTTAATGCACTGGCTGATACTCCAACATAGAACCAATAGCTAATGGCAGTGTGAGCACAATAACTGGAGTTTCCAGGAACAGTGGTTGATATATCACAAAAGCAAATCCTACTCCACTATTATACTGTAATATCATTAGTTGGATATTGTGTTATTATCCATCACTAGTCATGTGTCCACTGGAAGCATGGCCATTCAAAACGGACCGACTGCATGGTCTCGGTATTTCTGCTTGCAGCTTTCTTGAAAACCGCTAACCCAAACGTCCCACTCAATACTGCTCTTCCTTGGTTCCTCAGCAATACACCAGCCAGTGCATTTCCTGTTCTGGGCCATGGGTCAATTGAACTAATTGCTTCCAGTTTTCTTGAGAACTGCTCATCCAAACAACTTCACACTCGACACTGTACACACACACCTTTATTTAACCAGGGTTGTTCCATTGAGATTCGGGTCTATTTTACAAGAGCTTGGCCTAGAATGGATGTAGCACATCTAGTTTCAGGCACAACAATGTAAATGTAACATCAACTCACATCAAGACAAGAGCCAAGCTCAATGTGCAATACAACAAAAAGTGCAGGGGCAAAATATAATATTTTCAATTAATACATAACCTTAGATTCCATGGACTTTACGATGCCTTTCAATTCTGGAAGAGTAAATAGGTTTTGGAGTTTGAGCTTATTCTGGTGTGGTGCACAAAACATAAAGGAGTGCTTTCCCAACCATTTGCCCTGAATTTATAAGCACAGTCCTGAGACCGTAACCCATAAGTGCTGTATTGTTGGACAGAAGGATAGAGGAGATATAAACTAATCAGCTGGTCAGTTGATTTGAGAATACAGTACAGTGATGAGTGAGGACTCCAGAGCTCTTTGGAGGAGGGCTGCAATTTGTACTAACTGAAGGAGAATCACTTGCATCAAAAGATTTTCAGAGGGCTTTGTTGAGGTAGTGGTAAAATATTCCACCTCAAAAGGCTACATGCTGTGATTTTCTGTGTTTTTCCTTTATCTATTTAATTATTTATTATCATGTGTGTATTTACTTACTATTTTAACATGTGTGTTTCTTCAAATATCAGGCAAGTCATCTCATGAGTCCTCCGAGGTGCTCAACATTGTTACTGGATGGGAACAGAATAGTAACAGTTCTAACCTGGGCCAGGGAGGGAACTCAAAACACTCACAAATCAACATGACTCAAGAGTACGGCCCACTGGGGAGACATAGTGTCTTGCAGGTATCCACCACTAACCACGGATGTGCTGTTCACCACTCTATTCTAGTTACTTTGACATTCTATTTTTTGCTGCAGCAAAAAACAACAGACAGAGGCAGATGCGCGAGTCAGAGAGCCAACTTCTTTCTACAAGTGCAACAAACATGTGGAACACGGACTGCTATATCTTGCTTCTGTAATTCTCTTCCACTAGTGGCAGCTAATCGCTAATCATTTGTTAGCTAAGAGCAGTTTTTTTTTCCCTGAACAATAACATCAGGAATAATAATGTCATTATTCGAAATGTCAGCAGCACAAAAATTACAAAAATTCATTCAACTTCCATTCCACCAATAAGATCTTTCCACCTTCTTCTTACCTCCTGCATTTAGGTGATCATCATTGTTTTCCTCACAGGCTCTCTGTCTCTCGTCACCATAATTGGAAATATCCTTGTCTTGGTGTCTTTTAAAATTAACAAGGCCTTGAAGACCGTGAGCAACTACTACCTGCTCAGTCTGGCATTCGCCGACTTGATCATTGGCATGCTGTCGATGAACCTTTACACAACTTATATCATTATGGACCAGTGGGCTCTGGGGCCAGTGATCTGTGACCTGTGGCTAGCCATCGACTACGTGGCCAGTAATGCCTCAGTGATGAACCTGCTGGTGATTAGCTTTGACAGGTAAACACCTTTTCCATTTCTGTATTGTTTGGAATCATTTGCACATAGACATGCCCCATCATATTTTTTCAGACTTGGTCGAAAACAATCCTGCATGTAAAATGAACTTTTATCTATTTTCGTACTTATTAGCTACTATAATACTATGCGATGCATTTTACAGAGTGACAATCACTTTTGTAAATGAGCGTTCTTGATCTTAGGTACTTTTCAGTGACAAGGCCATTGACCTACCGGGCCAAAAGGACCACAAAGCGGGCCATGACAATGATCGGGTTAGCCTGGTCCATCTCCTTCATCCTCTGGGCCCCAGCAATTTTATTCTGGCAATACCTTGTCGGTAAGCGTACTGTCCAGCCCAACCAGTGCTACATCCAGTTTCTCTCTGAGCCAATCATTACGTTCTGCACTGCAATCGCAGCCTTCTATCTGCCGGTGACCATAATGTCGGTCCTATTCTGGAAGATATACCAGGAAACCGAAAACAGAGCCAAATATTTGGCAGGTCTCCGTGAATCTGGTTCCGTTAAGAGCCAACCCAGAGGAGATTGCAGCACTGGTGCCACTAGTCACCCGAGTGGGAGCAGTCTTCATAATGAGTCCTCAGCGACTCTCAATGAGGAAAACAATGTCCATAACTGCAGTGGCGATGAGCCGAGCCAGGCGGTTGAGGTCAGGCACCGCAAGCCTGCTGTCAAAAGCCACAGGAGGAGATTTAACTTTTGGTTCTCATTAATGCTGCCTACCTGTCATTACTCAAAAAGGTCTAGCACCACAACAACTGTTGGTGAGACCGAGGGCAGCAGCAGTGAGGGCTGTAACAACAATGACCAGGTTACAGACTCGGAGGACGAAGAGGCGAAGGGAAGGCCTGAAGCCATTTACTCCATTGTGGCAGATGTGTTTTTGCAAGGGTCAGGAGATGATGAGGACCAGTGTCGGACAGAAGACGGAACATCGAGACCATCCAAAGGTTGAACAGCATATAATCATGTATTATATATGATATATTAGAATGAATACAATATTGCATAATGACCTACTTTCATTCAGCATAACTGATATTTTATCTCCCCCTCACTTTCACTAGATGAAGTTAACTCTGGACAACCATGGGAAAGTAAAGAAAAACCTAACACTGAATATCAACCAGGTATCAGTATTAAAGACGCAACAATGGCAAAAAGATTTGCTTCCAATGCTAAGACACAGATCAACAAACGCAAGAACGAGAAGAAGGTGAACGAGAAGAAAGCTGCACAGACACTCAGTGCGATCCTATTTGCGTTCATCATCACATGGAGTCCTTACAATATCATGGTACTGGTCAATACCTTCTGTCAGGACTGTATTCCTGAAACACTGTGGGCACTGGGGTACTGGTTGTGCTACGTCAACAGCACCGTCAACCCCATGTGTTATGCCCTGTGTAACAAGACGTTCCGCAGCACCTTCCGGGACATCCTAATGTGCCAGTGGAATAAAAGGAAAAAGAGCAAGCCTCAGTTTCAGCAGAGACAAGCTGTCGGCTTTCGCAAGAATGATCCACTCTAAGAGATCTGAACATCATTCTGCTGTAATGTATTCATGAAAACTGAAGAGCTTGGCTTGTACTGCACTGCCAAATTGTGCTAAACCTTTTGAAATGAGTGCACTAAAATGCATACTAAGACAGACCTGCATTTAATTGGTATGAGTTTCAAGGTAGGTAGGAAAATGTAACCAATATTATGAGTGTTATATTTTAGAAATCTCCTAGCCGATTGATTGAGCTATAATAATATTTGTTTCGAGTTGACTACCCCTGCCAATGTATGTGCCAATTTATGTTTTAGATAGTTCTCAGTTCATTTGTCACCATCTGTCTCTTTTCCCTCTCCTATGCCGTTGATTTCTGTGATTTTGCCACACCCTGTTGGACAGTTTATGTATTGTCTACCATGTGTTTGTTTTCGTGCGCCACGTGTCTCTGTTGTGTTTCTCTCTAGGTCTCCGCCACCACCTGTCATAGGATACTTTCTGCTTCTCAATATGTGTTCTTTTATGTACTTGTGTGCTTGTGGACTTGAGAAACGTCAACAGACCAATGTCCCAGAAGTCTTCTTGCTCCACCCATTTTATCGAGGATGCATGGTGGTTACTTGCGCAAATATCCCATCATTCATTTCAGCATTCAACGAGGAGCGAAAAAATACAAGGGAGAGGCGAATATTTCGAATATTGACAGTTTTACGAATATTGATGGCGAATCAAAAATGAGCTCCTACGTTTTCGGAGTTGAGATGCGTCACAAGTGCCAGCGGGGGCAGCTCGCTAGCCGGCTGGTCAGTGACCCTTACTGGTCTGGTCCCACACAGACCACCGCAGACAACGCAGCAGACACAGCAGCAGCAACGGTGGCGGGGGAAGACCAGGCCAGACCATTACATTCTGAGTAATTCTGAGTCACATTTTCACTTCTATCAAGGGACACCTGAGCAAGCCAGGGCGCTCATTGAGTGGGGAAATTGTAGTGTGTATTTAAAATTAAATATTTCAGTTGATCATTGTTTGTTGTATTTGTAGGTGTTAAAATGCAGGTAGATTTAAGGTGAGACACCAATGTTTATAATGGCGGTTAGATCAATGTCTTCTCAAAATGAGTTGGAACACTCTTTTGACTTTACGTGGAGACAGCAATCACAGGCGTTTTTCCCATTGTCTGTCATTTTATGAGTGTGTATTTAAAAAAACTAAACGGTTAATAACCATATACACAATAATTTTAATTAATCAGAAAAACAATATTAATAACTATGTAAATAATATAATGATGATGATAATTATAATGATTTTATTTAACCTTTTCATTTTACTGCTTCCATATTTATCCTTGGGGGGGGTTTAAACTTGCCACGCAAATTAACTCCTGAGCACTCATCAGGAAGGTTCCCCTGATCTTCATCCTCCTCGTGATGTTCCTCGTCCTCCTCGTCCTCCTCCAGGATATCGTCCGTCGACAGACAGAGGGGCAAATAGATAGATTAGATAGATTCCCAATGCCCTGGGGAAGATGGCATGCCAGCGGGTTTTTAGCATGCCGAAGGTGCATTCGATGATGCTCCTGGCCTCGGCATGGTGATGTTTGTTGTTCAACTTGGTCTAATGATACAAATACAGGTAACAATAAAATTATGTAGTGTTTCAAATGCCACGCATAAAGAATGTACGCAAATAATTCTATTCTGGTATAAAACAATATGTAGACAAATATTTATGTTGTCCAGACACATTAGCGGATACAACATCTGATTCTGCCTATGATGTACATGGGGACACACATCACTTTTCGTTGTACTCCGTGCATGTGCAATGACAATAAAGTTGAATCTAATCTAATCTAAAACATCAGTAATGTATCCTATTCATTCAGGGTTTGTGAACCATGTGGCACTGGGGCAACATCAACAGTATCAGTCTTGACTGATGTGATCATTTGATGTGACTGAGTGGTTGGACATTTGCTGGAACGGGATAGGCCTTCATCCTCACTTTCACTGGGGAAAACCCTGTTATTATACCATTAGATGGTAAAATGATTGGCTCACGACACTTAAAAAAACATAAACATACAATTCTAAACCGCATGAAAGGGGACTGTCATTGCTATTATTATAACTAGACATTACATTATTAATGTACAGTTCTGAAGTAATCAGCTACACTTTTTTGGGTGAAGAAACCGGCTGTCGTTCTGGGGAACGGCAGGCTTCTGTGCGCTAGACATAGAAGAACACGCAGCGTCTGAAAGTGAAAGTTCACCCCAAGTCCGTTTTTTGCATGCTTTGTATTGAGACACGCATCGTCTCAAACTGCCAGGAGTGTTCAGTGTGCTCGTCAAGTCGTTTCTTCCCAAGTAGACGAGTCCAAGTTTGCATACTTGGTATTGAGAAACGGCCTTAGTTTCCCGCCATGTTATGCCGCCACATGTGATTCTGTTCAGTGTCAGCATTGTTTTCACCAGTCTCTCATTACCTCTGGCCAATCACATGTCTGCCCTGTTTAGTTCTATCTGTATTTTAGTTCAGTGTTTGCATCGGTTTTCTGTCGGATCCTTGTCGTGCCTGTTCTTTGTCGTGTCTGTTCTTGTTAGCTGTTATTCTGGTCCTGTCGCGTTCATATTCATTCTCGTGTTTAATTGCTTTTTTTAATCACTAGAATAATTTCCGCTGCCTGCATTTGAGTCCTCTTATTACCAACCCTTTCCATGTTCTCCCCGTGCTCCCTGGGGTTCCTCCATATATATATATATATATATATATATATATATATATATACTGTATATATAACCCCTCTAAAAACATGGAAGAAGACCGTCGCCTGACCAGTGGCGGTTGATTCAAGGTGGTCCCCGGGCGCTGCACTAGCTGCCATGGATGGCCATGGATGGGATAAAAGCGGAGGGGAGGAACAATATCACGCCGACACCTATGGGGGCGTGTGTGTGGGGTGGACTGGGAGGGCCGCTGTGCACGGGTGTACATGCATGGTGTGACCGCGACAATAAAGACGGGGGTTGTCCGTCCGCTAATTAATTAGGGTATCTCTTCCGTGGTTGTTTTGTGGACGGCGTTATATTGATTATTAATTAAGCAGAGACGAATTAAGGTATTTATTTTAGGGCGCTTTTACACCTATAGTTCACTAGACTGTTTGATTCAGGGGTGAAGTTGATACTTCGTTGCACATTTGGTTTGGTTAACGTTCACACTGGACTTTGTTCAGCGAACAAAGCATTGGAAACAACCGCCTCACACTGGAGGGGGTCGCTGGTCGCACGCCACCCGCACATATTGCCACGAGTTCCGCAATCCGACCCGACGGCACAAGATCCGCAGCCCGACTTGAACCCGCATGTCCTATAATAACCATGACAAGTGAAAATGTCTCATAATGATCACCCACTGGTCAACCACGTATTTGGTTCAAAATGCGTGCGATGGAATCATTTCAAAATGTTTTTTGAATCATTCAGTTAGACTTAATAAAGTAGCCTATTTTTGATTTAGTGATACTTGTGGGCCATTTCATAAATTAAATTAGGATAATTCATTTTAAAACGAAGGAAGCCTAATGAAGTCATATATTCCATTTAATAATATTGATACACACAGATACACACAGATAGAAAGATGAACACACACACGGCGGATTCCACAGGGACCATCCATAATGCGCTCTGCTTGAGTTCACGTCCTGTAGTTGGTTTGGATCACGTTGTCACCTGAAGCGAAACCAAACCGTATAGTTCACTTGGAAGCGGGCCAACGTCACCTGTGTCCCCGCTCCGTCGCTCGTGTCCCCGCTCCCTGTTTCCAGACCGGTGGACCTTTGGATTACCTATTCCCCTGATGTGTCCCTGTACTGTCCCTGAACTTTTAGTAAATGTAATTTACTAATTAATATACAACACTACGATATAACAACACAACACTACTGTGTTGTGCTGCAATTGGGTACTAAACACACCAGAAACAACTGACACACCTGAGTGACACTCTGAACTGGTCCGCTATTACACCCAAGTAAAATTAGACCATTTCCTTTTCATTCTCATCTGATTTTAGAGAGAAGTTAGCTAATATATGAGACTTTAAAGGGCTTTTATTCTGAAGTGAAATTAGTGACTATTGACCATTTCCTTTTAATTCTCTCTGACAGTTTAATTCGCTCTGACAGAGTGACATTGTTTGATTGCGGAGGCAATCAAACCCTTAGTCTAACTGACAATTACAATCCATCCAGAACACAGCAGCACACCTGGTGTTCAACTTACCAAAATTCTCCCATGTAAACCCCTCCACTGGCGACCGGTAATCGCTTGCATTAGATTCAAGACACTGGTATTGGCCTTCATGGCTGTCAGTGGAACTGCCCCTACCTACCTCCAAACATTAGTCAGACCCTAGGCTCCAGCCCTAGCGCTCCACTCACCTTCACTGAAAACAGGCAAACATCACTCTGCCAAGTCTCAACTCTTCTCTGTTCTAGAACCGCAGTAGTGGAATGAGCTCTCCGCTGATGTCAGGATGGCAGAGTCGCTCACCAGCTTCCGCAGGAGACTCAAGACCCACCTGTTCTGAGTTCACCCGGACTCAGCATAACCCCCCTACCAACCTCCCTCTGCGAACCCTAGCATTATGGAAAATGTGGCATATATATGGGGTATATTTATGGCATCATTAATAATACTTTGGTACACACAATACAATGTGCTCAGAATTCCATGTCTGCTCTTATCCCAGCTATTTATGCAGGCAACCTAGCAATTATGAAACTGGTGCTATTAGCCTTGTAAGTATGAATGTTCGAAAACAGCTCTATTCTTATCTTTATGTACCATAACGATATATTGCTGTCTCCTTCAACAAATGTTCTCTTTGTAAGTCGCTTTGGATAAAAGCATCTGCCAAATGCCCTAAATGTACATTTCATGTAAATGTCCCACACTTTAGAGGTCATACCTTGGACCTTGCTTTAACGCTTGCTTTATATATTGCTTGTATTTGCTCTGAGGAGTTGCATGTTCCTGTTCATGAATGTGTCTTCTTCAACATGTGTTTTAACTGCCCTGTGCATTTGCTTAAATGTCTTAAATCTTAGATCACCTATCAGCAGAGACAGTTCAGACTTAGCGTGCTGACGTGTATTGTCCGGTCCGCTCATTTAATGTGCATTTCTCCTCCATTTTGGATGAAGTGGCTCCTTGTAAAACGACACTTATTCCTTCTGTCAATTCATCGCCCTTGTTAAACGACTCTATTTGTTGTTTCAGGTGTAAATGTTGGACGTCTGGAGCGATTGTGGAAATCCACCAAGCTCCAAGTTAACCGTATCTATTGCAAAGACCTCTCAACTGATTTTAACAATATGGTAAATGATGCGAGGCCTTCAATCCTAAAGTCCTCTTTGACACTTTAAACTACATTGTCCCTCCCTTGTCCTTGATGTGCCAGTATTCTCAAATGAGGATTGCATTGGCTTGTTCTCTCCTTCTTTATTGATGAGGTTAGTGATTAGATGTTGGGCAAGCATCAGCCATCAGCATTCCACCCCCCGTTCCCTTCTGCCCAACTCGGCCGACAATTTGAACGACTTCTCTCCCATTTCCCTGCAAGACCTCATTGATCTGGTGGGCACTATGGAAAGGTTGTCAAGCCACTTAGATATCTTTGTTCAAAAATGTACTTGGGTCTAATGGTTTGTGCCTGGTGTTTATTATGAATAGCTCCCTGCAATCTGGTTGTGCCCGATTGTATTTTAAACATAGTTGTCCTCTTCTAAAAAAAACCCTAGCCAGTCAAAGCTAACTTTTAGTTGCCACTGTAGGGGTAGGTGCGCCACTCCCTTCCAGGTTAGCAATAATGTTTGTTTTATAAGCTCCCTGTCATCTACGAGCAGGGCTGAGAAGCAGATGGTGCCTTGTTCCTTTTTCATCCTTTGCTGTGTTGCTGTGTGTGATTCTGAGCAGTGTGTGTAATGGTAGTGGCTTATTCCATCATTTTAGCTCACCCCCTGTAAATGGTTGTCGCCCACTGGTCAGTCGACCTTGTGTGTGACCTACATATTGTGATCCTGTTTTGTAAGTAATTCATACACATTTGTGATCATTTTTAAAAATGTAATAAACCTTGTTTTAGCTTTAGTTGTCAGCAGTGTTTATCCTTGACAAAAAATGTATATAATTGTTTGGGGGAAAATTCACGTCTCCATCTTACTGTCTTGTTTGTGCAATTTGGGGGACCTGGTTTATAGAAATGACAAAGAAATCAATTTCTTCCCTTGATATAACATCTTCAAGGTGCTGTTGTCGGACCATTGTAAACATGAATTCCTTGCCACCCTCCGGTTACATAACCTTGATCCATCCCTGCCCAAAAACTATGGGCAAGTTGCCTTTTATTTCCAAAATATTAGAAAAAGTTGTTGCCAAACAGCTGACCGCTGTTCTGAGTGGAAGCAACATTCTAGATAAGTTAATCTGGTTTCCATCAGAAGCATTCCACTGAAAGAGCTCTTCTCAGAGTCTCCAGTGATATCATGATGTCCTCTGATGTGGGTGAATGCTCTGTTTTGGTGCTGTTGATCACTGCATTCTGATTGAAAGGCTTACGCAGTGGGTGGGTGTTTCCAGGAGTGCCCTGGACTGGGTGTCCTCCTATCTGTCGGATAGGGGTTTTTCTCTATCGGTTGGACTCTACATGTCTGCAACTGCTGCCTTATCCTGTGGTGAGACTTATAGCTAGAGGGTTAATTGTGTTACTTACTGTGATAAATTTGTCGTCTCACTTATAACTTAGTAAGAACGTGGAAATGGAAATAATAATGTATTAAGTATGAGCGTCAAGCTACTATTCATATTTAATTTCAACTGTTGTAGGCGTATTGGAATACATCTAAGTTTATTAACATTATTGGACTATTGTGGTGGAAAATCTGGACAATCTATATCCCAAACGAGTTTGGTGCTCATATTTATGGAAATGCAGGCCGTTGTATAACAGCAGGCATTAGATTATACGTTTGAGTTGAGATGCAGCTACGCCCAGCAACGGAAATCACAGGAAAAGCCCCTGTGCTGCGCCTCCCAATTAAAAGAACCAGATCAAAGTTAGACGACATCAGAGAGTAATGGTGCCTCTCTGTGTCAGGATGGATTCCTCCCTTGGAGACATCTGGTAAGATGTCAGGTCACAGATAAGGTGTTTTCCAAAAATTGGGGGTATGGCCTTGACTGGTACCAGTTTGTACCACTTAGAGTGCATGCATGGGTTAGTTCATCTAGCGAGTGTTAGTTCACTTAAAGTTAATCTAACAAGTGTATAGTGCAGACCCTGGATGCACATGCACTCTCATTCACGCTTACCACATTGTCATAAGCTAAGCAGAACATATGTATACTGTAGTACAGAGAAACATGCATACATATAGAATATTTAACACACCTAGAATATGGTGATTTTCCATTACACTGTTGACGCTGCTGCCATCTGGTAATCTTGTCTGCAATCTCATTGATCATATTGATCACTTTACACAATGTACATTTATAACATGATAATATTTAGGTAATATGCCATATTCCCTATGCTATATTTAAATACTGTGGATATATTTGCTTCTGATTCTTTTATCTGATGTATGTAACCGAGTGGTATTGTGTTTGGCTTAGTTACACTCTGACATACACTCTACCACCTCGGCAACAAGAACACAGCCTGAAGAAGAAACAGACCACAGATGTGAATAGCACTCGTTTATTGAGAAGTGGACTAGAAGCAGATATAGAAAAATGTGTACAATATTGTAATGTTAAGACAGTGTTTTTTAATGTTAAAACAGACAACAAATGTAAAGCATAACGGAAATTCATAAACTGAAATTGAAACCGGTACTTGCTCCAGCCACCATAACATTCCCAGCTTCCTGGTGGGGCAGCACCATCCGTAGGAAAGAGGTGTAATGCAAATCATTCACCCCTAGGGGGCACTCGCAGTGCATACAATACCTCAGTGCCACTGGTGTCACACTGTGCTCTATACTGCAACCGTGAAAACGTGAATTAGATCAGCAACGTAAGTTGGTAAACACCCCCCAACCCCAGACAGTGCATGACACCAGGAAAGCCAGAGACCATAGTTTCTCCTGTAAAGCAAGACCCAATGAGGTCACATGAGTTGCAGGTTTCTTTCAAGGGGAGGACGCATACTTCTAATCTCTAATCTAAGGAGTTCAGCTGGGCTATCTGGTGCTGCATGGAGTCAACCTGTAGCACATGAGTGCAATGAGAGGGTCCTTCCGTTTCAGAATTATCTTTGCGGTTTGCACAGAGTGTGCGTCATGAGGTCATGGTGATGTGTTTGAAGTCAAGCTCAAGACTTCCAAGACCGGCAAGGTCTTGGAACTTGTAAACTGTGGCCCATTGTTACTCACAACCACATCTGGTATACCATATCGGGCACATTGCTTTTAGCTTCAGAGCAACTTGAGAACTGGTTGTGGTGGCCATGTGTAATATTTCTATGTATCTAGAGTAGTTGTCCGACATAATTAATTGAGATAAATAATAGTTACGCGTTTTTTATCCTTACACATTTAAAGCTACAGTCCCATGGTCTGTCAATGAGCTCCTTTTGCTATGCTCTTCTCAACTCACAGCAAGACTGGCGAAATGAGACCACCGCCAGCCAGAGGCGTCTGCCCTCTGCCAACGTGCCAATGTTGTGAGACCCTGATTTCCAGCATGAATCCTATCAAGAATGTCTGCCTTCAATGTATCTGGTAACCATTCCATTATGCTCTGAATGTTCACTTTTCATTGAAAAATACTCTTACGTTACCCGCCTCCGTGTTCAGGCCACCCTGACCTGATGTTTCTGATCACAGTGGCTATAGTCTATTGCCCTCCGGCCCCCTATTCAATTTTCATGGATGAGTTCTCTGAGTTTTGTGGTTGATATTGTAACCTATTCTGACAATGTTTTGCTTATGGGGGATTTTAACATCCATGTGAATACCTCATCTGACTCTCTTGCTAAAGCCTTTCTGTCTATTACTGACACATTTGGCCTCGAACAGTATGTTCAGCAGCCTACTCACACCGGTGGAAACACCTTGGACCTTGTCCTGTCTCGTGGAGTTGAAATCACAGATTTATGTGTCTCTCCTTATACCTCGGCTCTCTCCGATCACTATTTGCTCACGTTTCAGGTGGTGGTATTTTGCCCGAGGGACGACCGCCAGGCTACCTATAGCTGCTGTCGTATCACACCTGCAACCACCACAGCCATGGCAGATAAGTTACCCCTGTTCCTGGCTCCTCTGGCTGATTTCAGGGGGTCTGTGGATAGCCTCACCGATGGGTTTAATACTGGTCTATCTGCAGCAATTGATTCTGCTGCCCCTCTGGTAGTTAAAAAGCGAAAAGGGAAAAGACCAGCGCCTTGGTTCAATGAAGACACTCGCACCCTTAAAAAAGACTGCAGAAAACTGGAACGCAAATGGCACTCAAGTAAACTTGAAGTCTTCCATCGCGCATGGCATGATAGCCTGCTTATCTACAAAACCGCATTATCTAACTCCAGAAAGGCCTACATATGACCTACATTTCCTGTATTTCCAGCGCAGATGTATATCTGTTTTTTTGTGTGCTTATGTGGCAACCCCCAGCATGTTGAATGGAAAATTCCTATTTAAAAAGCTTCCAGATGGAAATGTAGATAAAAAAGAATGTTGTGTGCATCTTGTAATGATGAGCTGTCCACCAAAGCATGAAGTACCATCTTTGCACACATAATCGATTACAAATAGCAACTGCACTCATTTGCTTTAGGTATGGTGAAAACGGATGAATGACATTTTGCCCAAGCATGCGCTAGCCGGTTTATCAAACTTGCACAGGAGTGGGATATCGTGGACACGATCACCACTGTAGGAACAGATGCTTTAGCCAAGTGTCAGAAAATTGCTGCAGCGAAAGGCTTGAAGGTGGTGGGCCAGTGTGTCGCTCCTTAAAGGAGTGGAGGAGGTTAGTGGTGAAGGACAGTATCATGCACCGCCAGGTCAAGGATGGTCACAAAGGAGCAATGGAACAGTTGGTACTGCCAGATAAGCTATGTGTGTCTGTCATGTTCTACACTCACTATGAGAGGGACAACCATGAGGGGGCCATCAGGCCTGTCCTTCCTGTAGACCACCAGCCACTAACACTCTCCCCCTCCGATGTAGGTGCAGCACTGAGCAGGGTGAACGCACGGAAGGCCGCCGGCCCTGATGGCATCCCCGGTCGGGTGCTCAGGGCCTGCGCCACACAGCTGACTGAGGTCTGGACTGACATCTTCAACCTGTCACTAGCCCAAGCAGTTGTCCCCGTGTGCTTCAAAACCACCTCCATTGTGCCGGTGCCCAAACACTCCACCGCCAAGAGCTTTAACGACTTCTGACCCATTGCACTCACCCCCATCATCACCAAGTGCTTCGAGAGGCTGGTCTTGGCTCACCTCAAAACCTGCTTACCACCCACACTCGACCC
>OMOU01094859.1:2436-16183 GCA_900312585.1 Malacocephalus occidentalis
GTCAAAGTCAAAGTTCTTTTATTTGTCAAATGTGCTATATTGACATACAGCACAGATGAAATTGCATGCCTCTCAGGCCCAGTGAAATAGTGACTGAAAGACAACTAAGACAGTAAAGACAACTAAGACAAAAGACAAACTAAGACAAAAGACAAACTAAAGAGACAAACTAAGACAAAAGACAGTCTAAAAACCAAGTGAGCAGTCTAAAACCAAATGACAGTCTGAACCAAATGACAGTCTGAACCAAATGACAGTCTAAAACCAAATGACAGTCTAAAACCAAATGACAGTCTAAACCAAATGACAGACTAAACCCAAATGAACAGTCTAAACCAAATGAACAGTCTAAACCAAATGAACAGTCTAAACCAAATGAACAATCTGAACAGTGTTAACATCTGAACAATATGAACAACTGAACAATATAAACAAAATAAACAATATAAACAATATAAACAATCAACAATATAAACAAGTAAACAATTAAACAATATGAACAATATGAACAGTACGAACAGATATACAATATGACTCAATAAGGTGAAGAAGAATCCTAGGGTGTCAGCTAAAGACTTACACAAACCTCTGGCACATGCTAACATCTCTGTTGACAAATCTAAAATACGTAAAACACGAAACAAGAATGGAGTTCATGGGAGGACACCAGGGAGGAAGTCACTGCTGTCCAAAAAAAAACATTGCTGCATGTGTGAAGTTTGCAAAAGAGCACCTGGATGTTCCACAGCACTACTGGCTAAATATTCTGTGGACAGATTAAACCAAAGTTGAGTTGTTTGGAAGGAACACACAGAAATATGTGTGGAGAAAAAAAGGCAGCGCACACCAACATCAAAACCTCATCCCAACTGTGAAGTATGGTGGAGGAGGCATGATGGTTTGGGGCTGCCTCAGGGCCTGGACAGATTGCTATCATCGATGGAAAAATTAATTCCCAAGTTTATCAAGACATTTTGCAGGAGAACTTAAGGCCACCTGTCCACCAATTGAAGCTCAACAGAAGATGGGTGATGCAACAGGACAACGACCCAAAGCACAGAAGTAAATCAACAACAGAATGGCTTCAACAGAAGAAAATACACCTTCTGGTGTGGCCCAGTCAGAGTCCTGACCTCAACGCGATTGAGATGCTGTGGTATGACCTCAAGAGAGTGATTCACACCAGACATCCCAAGAATATTGCTGAACTGAAACAGTTTTGTCAAGAGAAATGGTCCAACATTCCTCCTCACTGTTGTGCAGGTCTGATTTGCAACTACAGGAAATGTTTGGTTGAGGTTATTGCTGCCAAAGGAGGGTCAACCAGTTATTAAATCCAAGGGTTCACATACTTTTTCCACCCTGCACTGTGTATTTACATGGTGTGTATAAAATAAAAACATATTCACATACCTTTTCTTGCAACTGTATGTATGTATGTGTGTGTATGTATGTGTGTGTATGTATGTATGTATGTGTGTGTATGTGTATGGGTGTGTGTGTGCCAAAATGAGGTAACCCTTGCTATTTTAAACCCTAGTAACCCTCATAACCCCCGCTCCAGTAAACACTGGGTATCCAAAACAAACTTCCTTGGAACTTTCCTTGGAACGGTAAAGTTTGTCTTTATCTAATCTCACAACACCAGTTGTGAAAGAGCTCGGTCTTGAGTCACCACAACTGCATTTTAAACTTGCCCAACTTAAACTCTCTCCGTCTCTCTCTCTCTCTCTCTTTGTCTCTGTTTCTCTGTTTCTCTCTCTTCAGGTGAAAACCCCCTCCCTCCAGATGACCCGAATAAAGAGCTGATGGGCAAGACTGAGGTTTCGCTCACCCTGGCCAACAAGTTTGATGTCCGTGGGGAGGCCAATGCTGAGGTGGATGCCAAGACGCTCTTGCTCAAGTATGTCATATCCTCTTCCTCCTCATCATATGACTGGGTTTCAGCGTATTATTTTCTCTCAATGTCTGGTGTGTTGTGTCTCCTCTTGTCTGTCATCTCTTCCAGCACCAAGAGGCTTATTGTGGACGTGATCCGGTTCCAGCCAGGAGACACGCTCACCGAGATCCTGGAGTCCTCTGCCGGCCCTGAACAGGTTAGAAAAAAAGTCTTGACAAAATGTACGTACTAGCATAGATAATAAGGTGCTTACTTCTCTGTGTTTTAGACGAGTATCTGAAGTATTTGTACCGATTAAAAGTGGAATCTCTCATTGCATGCAAATTAAATTCTTGGCAAATCCACTTCATAAATACCGTTGCGGTCCCCCCCCCCGGCCATCAGGAGCTGGAGTACCAGCGCGCCATGCAGAGGAGGGCGATCCGCGACGCCAAGACCCCGGAGAAGATGAAGCAGGTCAAGCCGGTGGTGGACGACAGCCTGACACTCCAGGGCAAGAAGGACAAGATCAGGAGCAACCTGCAGCGGCTGTCGGAGCTGGGCAGGGTGCAACCCGAGAACCGATACCAGGACCTCATCAATGACATAGCCAAGGTAAAGCCCACAGCACATTCGCTTCTCCTGGTCTCGGGGTCAACCAAATGAATAATGGATGCCATATATATAACATATTTACAGTGTCGTAGTAATATTCCCCATAAACTAGAGGAACAAATATTGGCCCTTCTGCGCGACCTGAACACATGTAGGGTGCTAATATCCTGGGATGGAGCGCATTAGGTCACAATACACTATAAACAGTAGAACAACATGCCTGCCTATGCGATGGGCTGAGCTGAGATTAAAACCCTGGTCTCGGGGGGATACCCACTGCACGAGCTTCATTTGTTTGCGTGCGTGCGTTCCCAATACAGGACATCAGGAATCAGCGGAGGTATCGCCAACGCAGGAAAGCTGAGCTGGTCAAACTGCAGCAGACCAACACGGCCCTCAACTCCAAGACCGAATTCTTTAATGTGCAGATCGATTATTACAACCAGTACATCAGGACGTGCATGGACAACCTGGCCACCAAGGGCAAGTAAGTGGATCGAAGTCGCATAGGATAGCCATTCAAAAGTGTTGCGCACAATGATACTGTATCATAAAGGGGTTGTTAAAAAATACCTTTGAAATGTTGCTAGCACATGCTTCCTGGAAGTCATTCATATTGCAGTACATCTTTTAAGTCTCCTCCCTGGGTGAAATATAGATGCATTTACTTGTATCGGAAGGAAACAAACAAAAAAATATGTGCTATATGGATGTGTAACGTAGGCTGGGCAAATGACCGTGTATTTTTTGTACGGTCGGGAACAACAGCGGCGACATATGATATGATACAAGTGTTTCTCTCCATGCAGGGTGTCAAAGAAACCCGGCGACAACAAGGCGAAGAAGAGCAAACAGGTGTCAATGAAATACACCGCCTCTCGTCTGCACGAGAAGGGTGTGCTGATCGAGATCGAAGATCTGCAGACCAATCAGTGAGTTGTACTTCCACGGATCAACAGCCTTTTATTTTCTGAGAACGGCAATCTATACCTTGCTGTGGGTCGGGTCTTTTCAGGGTGGGTCGGGTATTTAATTTTTAGGATGCTGAATCGTGGTACTGCGTTGTGCGCTGATGATATCGGACATATGACTTTTGGCATCTGCGCTTCCATTCCTCATTCCATCATCTCTTCCCATTTCAGGTTCAAGAACGTGATCTTCGAGATCTCCCCGTCAGAGGCCGTCGGCGTGTTCGATGTGAAGGCAAAGTTCATGGGCGTGCACTTGGAAACGTTACCGTTACAATATCAGGTAAGATCATCTCTACTTCCACACCAGTTGACTTTCCTGATAATCCGATATGGATCTGGGTTAGGGTGACGTTGAGCAGGAGGTCTGCTCCATGACCTCTGCCATCAGATCCACACAGGTCCACCTTGCAATCTTTCCACGGTGTTCCTCTCTCCTTCAGGATCTCCTCCAGATGCAGTATGAGGGCGTGGCTGTGATGAAGCTCTTCGACCGGGCCACCATCAACGTTAACCTGCTTATATTCCTGCTCAACAAGAAGTTCTATGGAAAATAAAGGGAGTTCAGAGCGACTACAGACTTAACGACACATCCCCCTGAAGTGGATTGCTAAAAAAAAAAAGTGATCTCAGCTTTCCTTTTTTATAATCCCCTCTGCACTTCTCGTTATCTGCATATGCAAATTGATGTGTATTATTTTGATTAGGTGCATCACCACCATATATCCTTCATGGCCTTATTTGATGTTTTTGTTTGCTGACATTTGGTCAAAGATTTAAGGCAGTTTTTTTTGTTGTTGTTGTTGTTGTTGTTGTTGTTGTTGTTGTTGCGTTTAGCATTGCAAATATTGTGTGCATGAGCTTTGATTGCTTGCAGAATTATCATTTTATGTGAAAATATTTTTATTTCACTCCCCCCCGGTAGTTTAAGGTCTAATGTCTCCCACTCGTCCCCTGGTACCAAAACGCTGTCGTACTTCACAGCAGGGCTGTAGTACATGCCTCATTCTTTTTTGCAAGTTCTCCTACTTGTCTTGGATTTGGACTCAAGCTAACTCCAGCTTGTCAGTTATACATTTTTTTTTTTTTAGGCTCTTTTTTTTTTTGTTTTTTTTTGTAACGGCAAAGACATTGGGCGCAAATACTTTGTGGCACTCTTAAATTTCTGCACATGGTATTTTATTTTGAAAAACACTAATGTGTAACTATTTATTTAAAATAACCTGCCTACTGTTTCAGTATGGATTTTCAGTTTAGATTTGATGTCAATGCCCATTTGATTTATACATTGGTTTATCTTTGACGCAACATACATGGCCATGTCTACCAACTTTACAAGACCAAAATATGCCAGTTTTGTCTCGCACCGCCAAAGCTTTTCCAGATTGGAGACCTGGCAAAAAGTGAAACATTGTGCTTGTCCCTTTCAAAAATATAGATGGATAGATTGGTTTGTTTTACAGGCTTTCCCCATGAAGTGTGATACACCTACCTTAGTTGAAGACTTCTGATCTGTAATATGTTGGATTGGCTATTGTTGTCAATGACCTTGGAGCTGAACTTTGAGCACACTTGTTTTTATAATGTAATTTGTTGAGCAGATTCAGCAAACCAGCCATTATTTATATTTTGTATGTTGTCAGTCCACAATAACATGTAGTAAATGTTTATGAATACAGGGACAGAACATGTGTGGGAGTCGCTCAGCCCTTGAACATGTGCAGTATTATGGTTAATTAGACTGGTTGGTCCTGTCCATGCAAGTCTATATGATTATATTTGTACTAGAGTTGGGACTTACTTCAAAAACCTTTAAAGAGCTTATTCGTTGATCTAATGAGATGATATGTTCTTGTAGATCTCAAATATAGTAAAGACATTGCTCCCCTTGATCTACAGTTTATTGTGTGTATTTTATCTGTTTTAGAATAAAGCTGCCAGATGCCAAATATGTGTTTTGTTTGTTGTTTTCTGTTTCTTTAAAATACAATAGACCCCAGACAGGTTGGGTGACTTGTCAAACAGGGTGAGGTAAATTTAGCAGCGTATGAAACTGTTCATTTATCATTCGTACATCTCCACTCCTAATATTTCAGCCCAGGTGGCTCTTTAGTGCCCCCCTGTGGGGACCTGGGGAATCCAATGTGTTTTACGAGTCAACACTTGTGTTGTCCATGCAGAAGAAGAGTATGAGGAAGCCAGGGACTCTGACTTGGTGCCACCAATCTCGCCAAGTGACGAGCAGTGAGATATATCGACTGTTATCATTTTTAACCTCGCATCGAAACTTCGCAGTTTGAAGAAGTCACTCATGGACGGAATATACTAACTGTTGTTGGGGTTTTTTTGTCGTAGTTTGTTGGATTTAGGCGGTGTATCCGTTGTGCGTGGATTAACTATACAGACTCGTATCGGGAGCGTCATAATAATAATAATAATAATAATCCAGGTTTATGTTTGATGACAAGCAGTAAGGAAGAAGTGTCGTTTTACTTTTGGCGCAGTAGTCTTGCCATCGTCCGGGACATCGGAGCTGAGCTCGTCCGCCACTTGTTGAAAAGAAAAGCCAACGCTAGTAGAGCAAACCTTGCCTCACTGCTTGAGACATTTGCTGATATATTTAGCGGATAATATTCACTTTTATTGAACGTCCGTACGATGTCCGACCTCAGTGACAGCTGGGACATATGCAAAGTTACTCATTATGAGTCTTGAGGTTTTGGCTTGGGGTTTTTTGGTTGCAAGTTGGCGAAGTGTGCTGGTTTAAAAACACCGTGACGGCGGTGAGACTGACAGATTAGCTAAGCTAAGCTAGCTAGCTGTAGTAATTTTCTCTCTGGGGGCTATTAGTAGCACACTGCTCGTACTATCATCACATTGTAGTCAAACAAGTGGCAGCACAAGGGGCTGCGACATCATCTAACTACGTCGTTTATTTCTTCGTCAATCGGGTTGGTTGAACTATAGTTGTAGAAGTGCTACATAATGCGTCTGTAGTGCATGACACAGTTCGCCCGTCCACGGTGTTGTGATTACCGCTCGCTGTAGCTTTAGCGGCTCCCCAACTTTCATTAGAGCAGCAACATTTAGCTTAGCCGCTCTAGCGAGACGTCCGACAAACTTCACCTGGACCCCAAACACTGTTCCCGGGGAAAGCCGCCTGTATCCCCGGCCCTGTAACCCCCGGGACCGAGCAGCGATGTGACGCGCATTCGCTACCCCGATGGATGTACCGAAGCTCCTTTTAAGTGTCGTCTAAAGCGCAAGACTCAATACGCTGTATTTTGAATATTTGTTTCTTCTGAAGTCGCTGAAGTTTTTAAAAACTGCGGCCCACACAATGTCCGCATCCCCGGGTACCGGTGGCTCCAACCCACGGAAGTTTAGCGAGAAGATCGCTCTGCACAACCAGAAGCAAGCGGAGGAGACGCGGGCTTTTGAGCAGCTCATGACGGACCTGAACGTCTCCAGGGTAAATCGCACTTTGGTGGTCCTCTGGTTCTCTTGTGCAGCGTGCTCTCGGCTTTCATCTTTGTCTTAGGGCTCGGTGCATGAAACATTGCCACATAATCACATTTGTTGATGAGGTGATATAGCACACTGTCTTCAGATCAAACAGTTGCGTCAGATGCAGGTATAATGCCCACATTGACGCAAACAGTCGTAGAGTCAATAGAAGCTGGGCTTCAGTTATATCAACTCTGCAGTAGTGCACGACGAGATGCATCGTTCCTCCTTCCGTAAAGTTTGAAAGGCGCGCACGTTCGGTTATTACCGACGTATTGCACATCTGTCATACCACAAAATCTCTGATTTATATATCAGAGATTTTAAAATCATAGCTTGGCTAAGGATTACGATTTGCATAGTGTTCATGCAAATCATGGATTCCTCAAGCAGTATTGCTAGTCAGTTGATTAATAATTACCTGGAGGACGCACATTTGACTCTAAAATTGTGTTTGCACTGTTTGATGGGTTCCCATGAAAGGAGATGGACCCACTATTAACCAAGTAGTCATAGTAGAATGGCAAGGGCCATGATTTAGCTATTATCAAATTCACTACAAAATTAAATTGTATTCTCCCATGAAAAGGGAAATCTACGTATACAAAATAGTCTCTCCACACTATATACAAGGTCCCTTACATGTTATTTTCATACCAGCATTGCTTACAATGTGTTCTTTTTACTGGAGGGCGTTTTAACCTGCCATAGAGGATGTGGTTTTGAGGTTCTACTGAATTAAGTTTGCCATAAGGTATGAACTGTCAGTGACCCTTGGAAGACAGACTAGCCCAGTGAGTGAGTGCAGGTACAGATGCTTGACAGCTCTGTAGCCCGCCTGCTGCCAGCAAACCTCTGTAATTAGAAGTAGGCTATCTGTGTTGGTTTGCCCCTTGAATACAAAATGGCCGACTGGTAAGCGGTTATGGTCAAACTTTCTTTTTGGACAGCTGTGGTTGAAGAAAACTATGCCCGATTTGGTACCTCCGTTTCATCAATTATCTTTTCAAATGAGAACTACTACTGCAGTGGCCATTGAAAAAGTGCCTGTTCGGATTTGCTTGGCGTCTGGCATCAAGAACCACTAATCCGAACAACTTCACACACAACACTGCACTTCCATGGGTCCTCGGCAATACATCCAAGTGTGAAATTGATCGGATGAATGGTTGTCAAGAAAATCGAAGGACACACATGCATACACACACATGCACGCGCGCGCATACATACATATACATGCATGCATAGACTCAATTATAGTTGGCATCTATTTGCTTGGATGAGTGGAAGTGAATGGTGATGGATGGCGCAGTGTGTGAAGCACGTAATGATTTCATGATGAGAGCGATCTCTTTGAATACAATCAGTCCTGACTGTGTACATAAATACAATGAAATAAAGTTGTCTGAATTTAAAAGTAGGACAAAGTCCTCTCTTGCTTACTCTGAGTTGATTCCTGTGACATCTGTTGGTGAGACAGTGGTTTAGTGCCTATACTGCCCATTTCTTCACATGTGAGGTGAGGATGGATGCTCATGCTAACAGTGTGGCAGTTTTAACAGTTTCTCATACCAATTTCCCTTCCCCAATGTCGAGGCCTGTGCTTTATGTTCTTTGCAAATGTGATCACTACTTAGTCTATCTACGTAGGCCTATCGAGTTAAAAATCTTCCGATCCATGCTCTGAGGTGTTGACACAGGCATGAGAAATGTGGATCACATTGATCTGTGTTGTCCAAGGGAAATATTAGTTTGAGGAGAGAAATGCCATGGGCACAACAAGATAATAGATACATTTATATTTTTTCTGTCTCTGGTTTAAGGCAGTCATGGTGGAAACCTCTAATCGGCACCAACCTGCATGTTTCGTTAGGAACAAGCCAATGATGCTTGCGATCATCACTGCAGGTTAGAGAGCTGGGGATAAAAATACCCAGGCTGACATTAATGCATGATTGTGTTTGTTTTGATATGACAGGTGCAGTTTCAGAAGATTCAGCAGCTTCGCTTGTCTCAGACGCGTGCACCTTACTATGGAGGATCTCTGCCCAATGTAAACCAAATTGGCAATGCCAGCAGCGACTTCCAGGTGGGTAACAGCCCTGCTAACTGGTCTGGGGGGAGATTAGCAATAATGGCATGTTTTCCTTCACACACCTCTGGCAACAATGTTGGCGTAAAATGCGTAAAATCTTAGAACTTTATTTGATGGCTAAATTCAATGTAAAACCAAAGCCAAACGTATAATTCTGATCTTAACCCAAGCCAAGGTCTTGTTTTCAGCATTAGCCTTCTCAAGGCCAGTTGCATCTGCCCACAAGTTGCCATTCAAGTGTTTTCTAAACTACTGGCAGAAGAACAGCCAAACACTGTACCGGATTGTCAGAAGTGCAAATTCGCCTCCCCCTTGAGGCCATTAAATAATTCTAATGGGTTTTTATAAAGACAGAATAGTAGATCAATGCCTGCCTCTGGTTGCAGATCTTTCTCAGCCCCTCTTTGAGAGGCACAGTGCTTGTAATGCTCTTATCCCTGCAGTGCTTTGCAATAGCTGAAAACCAGTATCTGTGTCAGTTCTCTGAGGAGAACATGGTCAGGATATAGAGGGCCCAGGTAAAAGTCCCCTTTTTGGGCTGGAAGAATGGCCCTTTGAGGCAGAGCTGTGATAGTTGCACTATGGCCGCGGTGCAGAAAATCAATCCCAGTTGTTGTGAGGCAAAGTGGCTTTTAAGCTGTGGGATCTCTTTGCCTGATGGGAAAGGGAAACTCCTTAATCTGAATGGCTTCTGGATTTCACTCTTTGATAGTCATTAATTGCCGCTAGCTCAGTTTAAACAAAAAATACAGTGTGTGCCACAAGAAGAAATGGCTAATACATTTAAAATCCCAAAGCTGCAAAACAATACATTGCATTGCAGTCATCTTTCCTATCTCCTATCTCATAGTGTTGCCCTTCTCAATTGAACGCATACCTCTGTAGCATGTCTGTATTGCATGTCTGTAAGGCTTAAGTCGTTTTTTATAAATGATTGTATAGGTCTATGTATTTCTTGTTGTTATTATTATTATTATGAATTATTATTGCGATTACAATATTTATGTAGTTTTGAATGGCGTGCTTGACGAGTACTCGTTTGCACCACATTCACAATGTGAATGGTGTTCCTCTGTGCCCTCTGTGCCCTCTGTCTCCCCAGGGTGGCTTCCCTTCAGGGCTGGACTCTGTCAGAGGGACCCGTCACCATGGACTGGTGGAGAGGGTGCACAGGGAACGCAACCGCATCAACTCCCCACACCGCAGGCCTATCGACAAGCACGGACGGCAGATATCCTTTCCACAGCCTCAATGGCAGGCTGGCTTTCTGAATTCACAGCATCACGGAAAAAGCCATGACATTTGGACGTTATCAAGGCATCGACAGTAAGGTACAATATACGAGCGGTTGTCTGGACATCAGGACGGTGCGTCGTGTTCTGCGGCAGGGTGGGCTGTGATGCCGGCCAGCTCATGCTCTGGTTCCCAGTCTATGATATTCACCAGTGTGGGCAGCTGTTTGGGCCCTGGGCAAGGGTCCAGTTATTGTGCAGTTTATTGTGTTGTTAGGCCTGTATATGAACTGGTGGCTAACAGTGGTTAGATTAAGAGATGCATGGGGAAGATGTTGTTGTCTGTGTGTGTGCGCACAACAGCGGAAATGGGTCCCATTTGGCAATGAAACCTCCACTGTTCTACATGGAGAAATGGGTCTTGATTACACCAGTGCTCTCTGTGGCGGGTGTGAGTCACAAAGTCTCCTGGCCTCTGCCGCTCCCCTTCCCCTCTCCACGACATACATAGGCATCTCTTAGTATTGTCAGTACCTCTTCCCCATCCAGCGGTGTGTGATTGAGAAATCACAGCATCAGCCTTTGGGTAGAGCACAAGGCTGGCAGTGCGGTAACAAGAACCAGCATGTGTTCAACAACCAAGACCTTGTCGTTTGATCCTGTTTGAAGTGGTGGTGTCTGCTCTTTGAAGCGGTAAACTGACATTGTGGATTTAGCAACACAACACTGTGAGAACGCATATATTGAGGGTTTGGGATTTGTCCGTGATCAGCCTGCCCCAGTGTCAGAGAAATTGAGATGTTGAGAATTTTGCAATGATTCGAAATCCACCGTATATCGGCATGAGAATCTGGTAGCAGTGCAGTATTATTCATGTACAATACATACTTAAGCCCCTAGTGGGGCTTAAGTGAGCGCACCGTAAGGCCACCACGTTGGTTGGATAGTTTGAAACATATTTATACATATTTCACTCATGACTGTCTCGTCCTGAGAGGCCAGATTTGGCTTCATGGGTGCCCGTTACTAGCTTTGGGTCAAAGCTTGGCAGTGTTGTCTCACACAGTGTCGACTAATGTGTAGGCAATGGGACAGGGCGGTCTATTTGTTTCTAATTTGAAGGGTAGTCCAGCGCTTTGGTCAAATGGTTCCCACTGCGCCACACGGCACCGATCCAGAGCATTCCTTACTGTTGAAGAAGTTACAGCTCCACCGATCAAATCAATGGAGGCTTATTTTGTATCCTGCAAAGGTGCGTTGCAGCCCACCTGTGAGACGACAAAGTTTATTCCCAGTTCGTTTCAAAAGTGTGTGTGTGTGTGTGTAGCGGGGCATAATTATTTTGGCCGAGGGGATTTCCTATGGAAGTCGGCTTTTGTTAGAAGCCTATACAAAAAATCGGTAGCACTGTATTTTGGGTATGTGAGCACCGGCAGGCATATCGCCACGTTCTTCTGCAGTGCAAGCTTCAAGAGCATCCTTCAATTTCTATTTTGTTGATGGAGTGCAGATCATTTACATAACTCAGGGCTTTCTCCTGCATATGAATGAAAGGGCAAGGATGTGGCCTAATCTACTCAAATTACAGTCAAACTTTGCTTCTTGTTTGTCCTCGGAGAGCTCGACACAAATCCATTTGGTCCCAATCCAAAACCGCCGAAATAGACAAACCTTGAGTTCTCAGCAGAGGAGGACATGCAACATAGTATTCCTCTCTCTCACTCTCTGTTCTTGCTTGTGTGCTCCAAGTCAAACTGGCTTTCTGTCTTGGGAAAACACGGTGCACCTGTCTGTTGACAGTCGTTGTTTTTAGAGAAACACAAAACAGCTAGGGCAGCATATAGTCTCAAAGTGTGATGAGGGAGAGCGTGCACACGGCTGTTGGGCTACCGGGCTACCTCGCAGGCTCATGCGCGGTGTGTTTTGGTTCTCTTCAGTCGGCAGCATATGTCCCTCACAGTGGTGGCTTGTTTTCTTGGTTGTTTTACCATTGTTTTACCATCTGGCCAAACTAGACAGCTGGTCTTCCAAAAAACACAATGGAAACTTGCCTACCTTTGGTTATTGTGTTACTATCTGACCAATATATTTTTATTTACGTTTGGCTGTAGACTGCATTATTTTAGTTGCGTAGGTGTAGGTGAAACGTTGTATATTTTATCTTTCACGTTTAGAAACAATCCCCTATTTCTTAGACTTCTTCTTAGATTTCTTCAGTGCCACTTTATTCAAAATGTTTGACAATTAATATACAATTATGGCTATGTAGCAGGTTAGCTCCAGGTTAGGCTCACAGCTTGCATCACCATGGTAACTGAACTGAGATTAGCCTAAGCTGGATATGTGAAAACGGAAAATTCGGCCATTCCCTGAATTCTGACTTAACATGCCCGGTTAACCCGAAAATCCAGTTTCTTGAAACGGGGCCCAGGTCAGTAGGTCTGTTTTTGTTTTGGTCTGTGATTTACTATCCTCAGAGTTGACTCTGCCCACCGCCCATTTCGGCACTCTTGGTTGCTCGGTCTAAATTGTTGCCTTGAGCTCACATTCGTTACATGTCCTCAACCCGGCAAAATATATGAGCTTTGACTCTGAGGAGCGGGCGAGCAGAGACAACCCCCTCCAATTATGTGAATTTGGACTGCAGCACTCATTTGAAACGCTCATTATTATATATAGCACCTTTTGAATAATAATAAGCTAGTACTTCCTGCGTGGTTGAATGTTTTCCATTTGCCCCAAGCTTGGCGACATTCAATATCGAATAACCTATCAGTACCAGTTAGTCCAATCATTTGTGTATTAAGCATCTCATAGTGGAGTTGTGGCTTGATTGTCTGTGATTGTACAATGAGGCTGAATATTACCGCTTCATCTTGGCCACTGGCTAAGTTCCTTGATGGTTTCATGTTGTGGTAGCGGCGTGTGGCTGTGAAGCTTGCATACAAACCTGTGTTATGGGGGCATCTCAAACATCCAATGTGCTGTCAAGTCTACACAGAGGCTTTTCCTGTGCCACGGAAGAAGTGCGCCTGCATCTGTGTCCGCCTACAACGTGCATGGAATTCTCATTGTGCAGCGCGGCCCGGGCCGCGTGTCCAAGTGATGCAACGTTGCCTCCGGTTTTGTCACGCCTAGCCTTTGGCACTCTGAATGCCGCGCCGTCCGGAACGGCCCATCCCGATGGCTCGGTGTTAGCCGGCCACTGTTTCATGGTTACTAGGAGAGGACGACTAGCTGACTGTCTCTACTATCACGCTAATTAGACTACTACATGGCTGTTCTGTTAGTTTGCATTGTTCCGGACTATGATACTTCCGAGTTGGCTAGTGGCTGTCTCAGTGGTTGCGGTACATGCACTCACTGAAACGGCGCTCTGGTGTGTCACACAGAAAACCCCCAATGAACCCCAATCCCTGGTCGTGCCTCCAAAACGGATTTGACCTTGAAA
>OMOU01094866.1:0-23189 GCA_900312585.1 Malacocephalus occidentalis
TCTTTACCCTTGCAGGGTTGTTGGGGGGGGGGGGGTTTGCTCATCCAGTCTACATGTGCTTTGTAGACTTGGGATGCGAGTCAGCACCTCCAAGTCTGAGGCTATGGTTCTCTGCCAGAAAACGGTGGAGTGTTCCCTCCGGGTTGAGTGTGAGTTGCGGCCTCAAGCAAAGGAGTTCAAGTATCCCAGGGTCTTGTTCATGAATGAGGGAAAAATGGAGCGGGAGATGGACAGACGGATGGGTGCGGCATCTGCAGTAATGCGGGTGTTGTACCGGTCCGTTGTGGTGAAGAAAGAGCTGAGCCAGAAGGCGAAGCACTCGATTTACCGGTCCATATACGTTCCAAACCTCACCTATGGTCACGAGCTGTGGGTCACCACAACCCTCCCCCATAACAATTCCCCATTCCAAAGAGCTCCAACAGGCAGGTATATACATACATAGTACATGTTTAGCATAGGATTGTATATTGTTTATTGTGTTTGTTTATTGTGATTGTTGTGATTAAACTGTTGTTATGGTTCCCCATACTCCCCTTTATTTAGCAAGACTGTTCACAGTTAATTAGTTTAAGGCCATTAGTTTTAGTTATTTTAATTTAGTAGTAATATTATAGTCAGAATTTGTAGCCCCCACTACAACTACCATGTGAACACACCTTCCTTCTCGTCCTCCAGCCGCCTGATGAGGGCGTCGGCCACTGGTGTCTGGGAGTCCACATCCAAGGGAGGGTTCAATAAGGGGAGGCCCTCCACCGTGTGCTCCCAGAGCTTGCTTCTGGTTGACCAGTGGGACTTGGCAGTGGGAGGGGCATCGTTGGTCACGCTGGGATCGGACAGGGCATTGGCATCCATGGGTTTCGCTTCAGAGGCCCCTCCCCTCAACTTTAGATAGGGCAAGTAATCACTTGATTAGTTATCAACATTAAGTTCAAAGTTCAAAATTCAAAGTTCAAAGTTCAAAGTTCTTTTATTTGTCAAATGTGCTATATTGACATACAGCACAGATGAAATTACATGCCTCTCAGGCCCAGGTGAATTTGCAAAATAAAAAACACAGTAAACAGTAAACACTAAGACAATCTAAACAGTAAGACAATCTAAACAGTGGAGACAATCTGAACAGGAAGACAATCTGAAACAGGGAGACAATCTAAACAGGAAGACAATCTAAACAGGAAGACAATCTAAACAGGGAAGACAATCTAAACAAGAAGACAATCTGAACAGTATGACAATCTAAACAGTGACAGTAGCGACAGTCACTGTTTAGATTGTAGATTGTAGATAAACAGTGGATTTTACAATCTTTACAACAGTAGATAAACAATCTGTTTATTGTAGATAAACAGATTGTAGATAAACAGTGACAGTAGCGTTACATCACAGACAACTTGCATCACAAAATGTAGCCAACGAGTGAGCGTGACCACATGCTTACCTGTGGCTGGATGTTTAGACTGGTGCGGCTGGATGTCCGAGTCACCCTGGAAGGGCTGGATGCGGCCTTCTTCTTGACCACCTGCTCATCTTCCTCCACCTCCAGTAGGGCCGGCTGGGCCTCAACATACCGTATTCTTGATATCCTAGTGTTGGTTCTCCTGGTATGCCTTTTCTCCGGCTCCTCTTCCACCTGTGGGTTCTCCTCTGCCACGGTCTCCTCCTCAGGGCCGGTGGCCCTGTGGCTGGCACGTGTCAGGGTGGTGCTCTGCCTGGTCTGGCGTTTAGCTGGGGTATTCATGGCTTCCTCTCGCTCCTCCTCCACTTCCTCCAAGGTGGCGCTTCGGGTTCGGCGGCCGGCCCTCAATGGACTGGTCTTCTGGGGCGTGCGTCGCTTGCCTGGGGTGGACCTTGTGGTCTTTGGGACAGAGGCGTCATTCTTCATGGGCTCCTCTTTGTCCATCTCCTCCACCTCCCCCTGGAGCTCCTCGTAGGGAGACTGTGCCTGGGTTTTCCGGGTGCTACGTCGAGGTGTGCTAGGTTGAAGCTGTGCGTTTTGGCTTGGTCTTCTGATTCTGCTACCACGGCGGGGTGAAGCCCCAGGGTCCTTTGCCTCCTTCTCTAGCCTGGTTGCCCCTGCCTCCTCCTGGGGGGAAGTAACCATGACATGTCTTCCTCTGGTTGCCTTGCGTGTAGGAGTGGATGGGGCTTTTCCTGCTTTCTTAGAGGAGGCGGTGGTGGTGGTGGGCTTCTCAGAACAAGACTCTGGATCGTGTAGGTCTTCAGAGCTGAAGACCTGCCTGACATGGCTATCCTTGTCTCCCTGGTTCTCAGAGGCCCTTGTCCGGGTTCTCCTACTGCTCTTCTCCTGCAGTATGTGAAATTCTTCTCTCTTCTCTTCTGCTTTGACTTCTGGTTTGGTCTGCTGCTGGTCATCCTCAAGGCTAACCACATTCTCTGTGTTTTGGATAATCTGGACCTTTTCATGACCATCTGTCTGAACAGACAGACGTTCTTCAGGGACTGCATCAAGATCTTTAACAATTTCGAATACGAAAGTGTTCTCAGAAGTTGTGAGTGTGGATTCTTCCATCGTTGCCTCCAATGCAGCATACCTTCTGTTCGGTACCTTTTTATTGGGATCTGCAAATGGCACTTTCACTGAAACAGTCTCAGACTCTGCCTCAACATGAATCCTTGTATTTACCACTTCACCCATGTTTTCATGTGCAGCCTCTTCCATGACAATTTTTGATGCAATGTTTTGAGATGAAAAGGCAGCAGACAAGTCAGGCTGAGGACTCTCCGTCACAACCAGTTCATCCAGCTCTATTGCATCCAGGGTGTCCACTTCTGGGTCTTCCGCCTGCTCAACCAAAGGGTCCTTCGCCTCCACCACCACCGGGTCCTCTACCTCCTCCACCAACGGGTCCCCCGCCTCCACCGGCACCGTCAGCGCCGTCACCGGTTCTGGTTCCGTCGGCTCCTCCACCGAGCCCTCCACCTCCTCCACCGTCAGCGCCGTCACCGGTTCTGGTTCCGTCGGCTCCTCCACCGAGCCCTCCACCTCCTCCACCGGCACCGTCAGCGCCGTCACCGGTTCTGGTTCCGTCGGCTCCTCCACCGAGCCCTCCACCTCTTCCACCGAGTCTTCCGCCTCCTCCACTGAGTCTGCCACCGAGCCCTCCGGCTCCACCACTGGGTCTGCCACCGAGCCCTCCGGCTCCACCACCGAGCCCTCCGGCTCCACCACCGAGCCCTCCGGCTCCACCACCGAGCCCTCCGGCTCCACCAATGAGTCTTCCGCCTCCACCAATGAGTCTTCCGCCTCCACCAATGAGTCTTCTGCCACCAGGTCCACCGCCTCCACCACCGGGTCCACCAATGAGTCTTCCGCCTCCACCAATGTGTCTTCTGCCACCGGGTCCACCGCCTCCGCCACTGGGTCCACCGCCTCCGCCACTGGGTCCAACGCCTCCACCACCGGGTCCAACGCCTCCACCACCGGGTCCAACGCCTCCACCACCGGGTCCAACGCCTCCACCACCGGGTCCAACGCCTCCACCACCGGGTCCAACGCCTCCACCACCGGGTCCAACGCCTCCACCATCGGGTCCAACGCCTCCACCACTGGGTCTTCAGCCTCTATCACTGGGTCTTCAGCCTCCACCACTGGGTCTTCAGCCTCCACCACTGGGTCTTCAGCCTCCACCACTGGGTCTTCAGCCAGTAGAAGATCCAGTGGACCTTCTGAGGGAGAATCATGCATCTCTGGCTCATTCAGGTCTTCTGATGGGGCATCAAGTTGATCGCTAATAGCTTGGAATGCAAGCTCAAGGGCCTGCTGATGGTTCTCAATGGGTAGAGTGTCTGCATCGGGGTCTACTTCCTCCTCCATCTCCAACAAGAGTGAGAAGCTGCTGTGCCCTCCAGAGGTGGGGTCATCTTTTTCACTTTCATTCCCCAACACAGTGAGGCCGAGCTGGGAACTGTCCACAAGGCCTTGCCCGTGGCTCTCCACAAGCTCCAGGGGCACCAATAGCGTGGTGGAAGGTTTGAGCTCAGTTAGGTCGCTTCCATCGTCTGTTTCACTGACTCCTCCAAGTCTCACCATCACCACCTCCCCATCCCTTACCACCTATTGAAAGAAAGAACCATACGTTTATCATTAGAGATACAGGGCTCATACAGGGCTACTTCTCCTATATTTAACTGAATAGGCCTGTAGAGAGCCCGTTGACAGCAGTATGATGAAACTGTTACCTTCAGCTCTGCCTCAGCAGGTATCAACGATGCCCTGTTGCCCTGCACCTCTTCAATGATCTCCACCTCACTGCCCGAGTCCTCCTCTTCATCCTCTTTTTCTTCATCGGATTCATCCAACCCCTCTTCCTCATCACCATCGTCGTCTTCATCCTCCTCTTCCTCCTCCTCCGAGGCAGGGCTGGATAGTTCTTCGCTGTCGCTCACACTCATCACTGCTGTAGGTGGACACACAATGTTAGCACAACACCAAAACACAAATCCTCACAAGGGAGGATTAGTGATTTAGCTTATGCTCATAGAATGCTCATGTAGAGTAAAGGGTGTGTGTGTGTCCTCACAATGGGAGTCACTGCCAGACTGCTCTGAGGAGGTGATGGAGGTAACAGACTTCTGGCTGGTCAACGTAGGGGCTTCAGCGACATGCTTGTCCTCTTTTGGGGCCTCACACTCTGCCTCCCTTCAAAATACACTAAAATTATTCTATCAACTTCACTACTGGCGTTAGTGAAACCCTTCTGTCTTAGATAACATTATATAGCACATAGTGAAAGAGGGGTCTAAAGTGCAGAGCAGGTTTCAAATATGCTCTACTGAAAAACTTACCAAAAAAAACGAACTATAATTTAAACAAAACTATTCTAAATATCAGTATCATGAATGTGGAAGATGTATCTATGTGTAGGGATGACACTATAAGACTTGGTTTACTAGGGTGTCCTAGTAACAGTGAATATATACACACATGACACCAGTGAGGTAAAGCCGAGGTGGGGATGGTGTTCTGAGGCTGTTGAGCGAGGCATACCTGTCGAAGGAGGTCCAGGGGTCGGACGTGTCGTGGATACCAGAGCGGGTCAGGTGACATGACAGATCGGCACCAAAGAGATGGCGCTCTACAAACTCTGTCAAATCTAGAGCAGAGTACAGAAAAAGCATCAACCTATCACCTATAAGATCTTGAGCATTATTCCCATCATTGCCAAATCATTAAATATTTTCCACAGAACAGATACTGTAAGGAAACAGCTCCAAACTAACTGTACTATAAAAGATCAAAAGCACAGCGCATATTCAACCTATTGGAATTCTAACCTAGTTTATCATTTTACTGTAAAACATGTTTCATAAATTGCATCCATAACTTAAGCCTCACCTGTTGTGTGTTCCAAAAGCTCTGCAGGTTCTTGCGAGGGTTTAGTGTCTTTGGGTGCTTCCAGGTGTTCTGTGACCTCAGACTGCTCAAAGGTCTTCTCGGGCTGTTCATGATCTTCTTCTACAAGAGTATCACAGATGACGGTCTCAGCAGCTCCCTGAGCCCGGTCGAGAGGAAGATCATCTTCTTTGGTATAACCTGGTTCCTGTGCTTCTAGGCAAGCCTGGTTGTCCTGCTGGCTAACTGACTCGCTCTCATCTTGATCCTCCAGCCGTGCCTCAAGAAACTCTTCCGCCGGGTCGTCGGCGAGGGGGGCGTCATGGAATTCCAGGGTGGAGTCGGATGATTGGACAGAGGTCAGGCTGGTTTCCAAACCCAGGCTCAGTCGCCCCGGCAACGAACACGGCAGCAGCGTCAATGAGGATTTGGTTTCCAGGACTCCCTGGACCGAGGACGAATCACTTTCCGAGCCCAGGGGCACCGGTGAGGGAACGCCGCCCGCTGGAGGCATGAACTTGACCCGCGGTGGTGGTTCCTCCTCCCCCTCTGGAGACTGAGAGGCCCATTGCTTAAGAGAGCTGGGCAGTCGGGACCCCCTAGTCAACAGACTTATTTCACTGTCAGCTGCCATCTACAAAGAAAGAAAATGTAAAAAAATAAATAAAAAAGCCAAAATGTAAACACGCGGTGAAGAAATGCAAAACAACTGAAGCTTTATTTGTAAGGCATTATGGATATGGAGTCTCTTATACATCTTGTGCAAGTAATTCTAGTCCCAAATTATATTTGATACATTTTTGTGTACAAAATGCATGGATGATGTCATTTGACGTGTTGGGGTAAGTCATCAGATGACACAAAAGGAGTCACCCTGTATACAAAAGGCGGAGCAGGGCGATTTGGATGGAGGAAACATACTCTACACACATAAATTATACAAAGCCAGTTAAAAAAGCCACCAAGTTCCCAGAAAGCTTCCGATATTCTCAATCTAAAGTCTTCAAATAATGTCTAGTGTCCACCAACATTCAACTTTTTACTGCAAATGCTGTAAATATTCTGATGCCTCCAATTCTGATCCCTCAAATTCGTTGTTTGTATTATTCTTTTTGGCACAATATTGGCACTTCATTTCACTGCATATCTTATGACGATTAAACATTTTGAATCTTGCACATTCCCCTTGTAATGAAACTGTGCAAGAAATCCCCACTATCGCCAACTACTACGTCTCTACTGAAAAAGTAAAAAGAGGCAAAAGTATCATAGTGCAAAGCATTTATTGAAAAGCCTTATAAGCATTTCTCTTTAAGGACAGTAGCCTGAATGTTGTTGAGCTACTGGGTCAGTTGGGGCTGAACCGTAGTCTCTTCTGGAATCGACGGCGCCTGGGTTCCAGGCTAGTGCCGGGCCTTACCCCAATGCTCCGCGGGACCGGCCCCTTCCCCGTCTCGGGGGACGCCGGTTCGTCGATGAAGGTGATGCGGTTCTCCTTGCTGCGGAGCGGGGGGGTGATGGAGCGGCCGGGCGAGGCGGAGGGCGTGGCCACGGGCGTGGGTCTGAGGCTGCTGCGCAGGATGGAGTGGGGCGTGAAGTCGGAGAACACGCTGCCCGACGCCGCCAAAGCCCGTGCCCGCTGACACGGCACAAATGCAAAGCAAATGGATGTTACGGTACGGGAACATTGGAGACATACGAATGTCACAAAACACAAAACACAAAAAAAAGTGTGAAAGTGAAACCTAGTGACAAAAAGTGAGATAATGCTAATCATGTATGTATAGTGCTTTTCTAAATAATCAAGACACAGATGAAATAAAAAATGTGCAACATGGTCAGGAAACAAATGAGTGATTATACGTTTGTCTTTGACTCACTTTGACGACCTGTGGTGTTTGTAGCAGACCAAGTTCAGGGGCCTTGCTTATGCTCTTAGGTGGGACCACAGAGTCAGTAGCCCTGAATGGGCTGTGGAGGGACCGGGGGGTCTGACACGTCGGGTAGACCACGTCCAGCCTGGTCCACACACAACAAAAAAATATGAATATGAATATAGAACCTCAGTGGTCCGGGAAGTGTCTGTGTGCCTCTGTGTACCTGGACCTTCTTTTGGCAGTCATGGCGATGGGTGTTCCCAAGAATGGATCAGTCGGGGTGTTTGAGTAGGGCTTGGAACTAGGGCTCAGGGGTTCTGACGTCATGGGGCTGGATGGTAGAAATAGTTGGAGAAAAGGCTAAAAGTAAGTTATGTTTCCATCATGATTTAGAATTCTTGTCACAATCAAGGAAAGACATGGGGCAGCAGTAGTTCAGGAGGTAGAGCTGGTCGTCGAGCAACCAAAAGTTGCTGGTTTGATCCCAGGCTCCTACAAGCCAGGTGTCCCTTAGCAAGACATTGCTCCACTGGACCGGCCCCTTCCCCATCTCAGGGGACACCATCTCTTTGATGGTGATGTGTCACCCAACTCTAACTGCTTTTGCATGGTTGACACTGACTTCGGTTATATGAATGGGTGAATGTGAGGGGTATGCGTGTGTGTGTCTCAATTTAGAATTGACATGCACTAGAACTTTCACCACCTGTGATACTATGATGATGATGACCTTCAGCTCACCTCTTTAGTGGGGACGAGTGAGGCGTGGCTCCATGGCCTAACCACACCTCCTTGATCTTGGTGAGAACGTTGTTGATGAAGCCAGCCCTGGACATCACCTTGTCATTGGCAGAGCGCTTGGTGATGGTGGACAGTGGCTGAGGTCGGTTAACTGTAATGAAATTTGTTTTACATACTCGTATGCATTCGCATTTTAGTGTGACAACAGCATGGGTGTGCGAGACATGCATGTTTGGTTAGTCTACTTGTAAGGAAGCAGGTCTCACAGGGTTTAAACTGAACTCATGTTAACTCGGACTGGTACAGGACTAGTTACCTTCTCTGTGGATGGCGATGGGGTGGTGGTAGGGCTTGGCTCTCTCCATGGCCAGGCTCCTCTGAACCCTGGGTAGAACTTTACCATATTGGTCCAAAATAGCATTCCTGATGTTTGACCGCTCCTTCAACTTCGAATCTCTCTCATTCTGACGAGACAGAAGATCATAAGTGAAGCACAAATTAACAACATAACATTAACAGTGTGTCATTACCAAAGCCTGTGTATTATCCTCAAGCTATATCTTTTAGATGTATTGTTAATATAACGTAAGATATGTGAAATGGCTGCTATTGAAAAACATAGAATAGAGACCGACCTGGTTATAATCCATTAAGAACCATAGCTTTAGCTGGGATATGCCTGCATACTAACGTATGGTGTTTGTATGCCTGGTGTCACATACCACCAGGTTCATCTTGAGGCTGTGGTTGAGCTGCAGAGCAGGTATATAGTTGGCCTGCTGCAGGTAGTGAACCATCAGCAGCTCCCTGTTCTGCAGACCGCCTGTACCCTGCAGGAACTTCTCCAAACACTCCTGCAAAAAAAACACACATTGGAAAATTATTTCATGGTTTGACAGCTAGTCATGAAAGGCAACTCAAGCAACTTGCAATTTTGACCATTACTTTTTCAATGGAAACCTGCCGACAAACAAATGCAAACAAATTGATTGATCTATTAATTCATATTATATTAGTGGAGAGTCTCATTATATACCACTAGATCTAATCTAGATATCATAATGTGATAAACAAAGTGAGAAGTTGCAGCCTTCTGTCTTGGCATGAGCCTTTATTATTCTGTATACTACACAAAGGCAAAATGCCTTTGTGTTTCAAATAAGGGTCAAATGTCAAGTTCAGCTCACGATTAATGTGTACTCCCAGATTTCCAAAGATTTACCTAAAAGAAATTTGGAATGAGCAACACTAAAACCTTAGTCATCCTCAGTGCAACTTTAACCCTTGCAGGGCAACATACACAATGGAAAGCAGAAACGGCATGTGAACGTAAACATAGCGCCAGGGCAGAACAGGCCAGAAACACAATCTTTCCCATTTCTCAACCTCATTCCCCTTCACTAGTCACTAATCCTTTATGAAAACATCCACACTTCTATCCATCCATCCCATTCCTCCTACCTGCTCGGTGAAACTGAGGGGCAGCTTGAGCAGCTCCTGGATGAGGCCCAGCTCCTGGCAGCTCTCGAACAGGAAGCCCATCAGCTCGTCCAGGCTGAGGCGCGTGGAGTGCCTCCTCAACAGGGCCCATGCCTCCACAAGGCACCTAGAGGGAAGGCAGACCAGACACACCTCAGCACTCAAGAGGTGGCACTCGGTCGAAACATCGGTGCCAAGCTCACTCTGTGGTGGCAGGGGCGACTCAACCCGCTAAGCATCTGTGGATTTCGACCTGTGGTTGTCCTATCCTATGGGGTCATTCCTTCCCTCTGCCCCTACCTACCTCCAAACATTAGTCAGACCCCACGCCCCAGCTCGAGTGCTCCACTCAACAACTTCGGCTGGACGACGCTCTGCCAAGTCTCAACTCTTTTCTGCCACCGCAGTAGTGAAATTAGCTCCTGGCTGACGTGAGGATGGCAGAGACGCTCACCAGCTTCAGATTAGGTCACTGGGTGGTGCTCCTTGTTTTTTTTTTTTACTGAGACCGAGGTAGCTGAGAGTTCTATCCTAAACGTCTGTAGCCTACCCCTGTAGGCAAGACGCCTAACCCAACTGCAGAGTTGATACACACATTTATGATGCTATTAATTTGATGTTACCTACCGGTTGTGTAGCAGCACGGCGAGGCAGAGCTTGGCCTGGGAGGTGGAGGAGAGTGGGGGCTTAGTGGCATGGAGGTATCGCAGGGCCACAGTGTGCTGGTCCTGGCACATCAGGGCCTGGAGCACCCGGTCGTGCTGCCAGCTGAAGTGGCACTGGGAGGTAGTGGGGTGCAGCAGCAGCTCCAATGAACTCTGATGATGTGAGAGGGCAGAGGGGGTCCCCCCCAACGTAAATGAGTTGGCGTCAGAAAGAGGAAAAGCAAAGCAGGAAACAGTTGAATTGTCTGTAATGTGATTTTGTTCACGTTTATATGCATAGGATTTCATGGTGGGGCAATTTGTGTGAGAACACAGAATGCATCAAAAACATAATTAATGTAATGTTACTGGATTGATATCAAAACAAAATGCTGGGAGTTGACCATCTGTGTGCGCACGTGTTTGATTAGAAACGTAAACCCCCTCTTCTGTGACCTCCACTGGCTCCCAGTAATACTACCTTCAATAAGAACAGCTTCCACAAGAGACTCAAGACCCACCTGTTCAAAGTTCACCTGGACTCTGCATAACCCCCTCGCCCCGCTTTGTCTCTTTCAACAAATGTACTCTTTGTAAGTTGCTTTGGATAAAAGCATCCCTAAATGTAAATGTGTGTATACCTGATAGTCATGGTGGTCCAGCAGCCAGAGACCCTGCACCAGCTTCATCAGACCAATGGGGATGGCGAAGGCTGCGGGGAAGGACTCTACAGACGCCCCACCTTTATTGCGGAAGGCATACATTACATCCAGCAACAGGTAGATCACCTGCACACTCCGTGTCAAGGCTCACACACACAAACACAGTAGGCCTATTGAAAATCACACCTGACAACTAATTTGCCGAATGTTTCTGGGTCTTTAGACCTCAGTGGAAACACAGACGAAACTGGACTATGGGAAACTTTTAGTTCCTTCCTTCCTGGGAGTAAAAGTACCCCAGGTACTTGGGGGGTGGAAAACATGGCTTTTCATAGGGTGGGAACAAAAAGGATACAATGGCGTGTTTGGCAGCTTCCTCGATATCCTCCAAGAGATAAATGTCCAACAGAGCCTATTAGTAGGAAAGAAACACATTGTGGTCAACAACATGTACGATTCTGTGAGAGGAGAAGCAAAGCTTCAGATTCTCAGAGGGCAGACAGGAGATACTTACATGTAACGTAGGAGGAGGGTACTGCCCTGTGCCGCCTTCGTCTCTCTTCCACAGGTTGACCAAACGCTCACCACATTGGCTCACCAAGCCATCAATCATCAAGCAGTCTGAACACCACTTGCCCCTGAACAAGCATATTAATACCACTTTACACCCATGGACAACATCCTGCAAACGACAGTTTGACCCTTGAGGTCAACTATGATTTACATCTCATTTTAAGCCTATAATGGGCCTGATTGATATTCCGATTGTATCACAAAGAGCATTCCTGTGAGTGGTCAGCTATAGGATAGGTGAGCACAAGTGGTTGCCATCAACTCTAATCCAGTGTCGTAGTACACTGGAACATGATAAGCCGAGTTCAAACTTCTACCAGCCACATGTTCACGAAGAGCTGCGTCGGGACTCTGACACACGGCGTGGATCTGAGGATCGGCAGAGCTACCTGCAATTATCTTTCAACGTCACTGTGTGTGCGTGCGCACAATGTGTGCGTGCTTTGAAAGCTGCCTGTGCGAGGAGGACAGCCCCAAACCGATGTCCCTAATATGCCAAACATCACTATGAAACAAAGGTTATTTTGAAGCAAACCTTCCTCAAAATTCAGATAGTTCAAAGTCTTGGCAACAAACCAACAGTGCCGCTTCTCTTATTAAGCAACAGTGTTTGACACAATGTACAATAGTCTGGACTTATTTGGACTTTGATTCTTGGGATGGTTTGATACATGGTGGGTGTGTGAACCGGTCGGGGGGGAATGGGTAAAATGAGGAACTGGTGATTTGTAGATCCTATTGCCTGTCTTGACTGACCTGAATAGCCCTTTGTCTGATTGAAAATGTTCTTTGTGGACCTTTAAGATTTGTATTTGAATACCCCTGACCCAGACCATGGTAGAATAACCTCATAACGCTTTTTTTTTTCTACCCTATTATCCAAGCCTATGGAGCTGGATTTTACCACTGTATGTTTGGTCCACCTTTTGTGTACATTGGGAATGGCAATCACAATGAAAGTTGTGCTAATGATTAACACGCCATACATCTGTCACATTAAGGACTATACCCATGCCCTACACACAGAGAGAGACCGAGACACAGAGAGAGAGAGAGACAGAGACACAGAGACAAAAAGAGAGGTCTCACTTGGCCAGCCTGGTGAGCTCCTCACGGCGGATGATGTAGTAGCTGCTGATCACTGCATGGGTGTAGAAGGGCCTGGAGATCTGGAGAGCATCCTCGTCTAAATGCACATCAATTCAGTGCATTGAGTTGAACTCTTGAGATCTTACCATTGCCATTGAGTAAAACTCCCCTAAAAAAAACAAAACAAGCAATGGCTTTGTCTACCGCATACCTGATCCCTCTGGCAGGAGCCCAGTGCGGCAGAACCAGAGGACCACCTGGGAATAATGGGCGATGAGGCTTGAAACCAGGTTCTTGTTTTTCAGTCCCACCAAACCTGAACAGCACAAGACGCAACAGCAGACTGTCAAACACCAGGGCCCAACTAAGAAGTCATTTAATACTGCGTTTTTCTGGGCCGTTTCACACCTATTCATTAGATTCAGTCCAATTCAGGGGTGAAATTGCTACTTTGTTGCAGTTTCATTTGGTGGGGTTAGCATTTACACTGGACTTGGTTAAGCAAACCAAACATTATAAACAAACGCACCGTGACCGAGGGGGTCGCTCGTCGCCTGCCACCAGTGGTGTACAGGCCATCATGCATACAAAGCCCAGTGTGCCGTCGCATCAGTGGGCCGTCAAGAAATGCTTGACGGTCCAACCGGCCTGTCTCCGCCAGGGCTGAACTTCTCTCCCTGTACATCCCTGCCCACCACCCGCACATATTGCTTCTAGTTCCACAACCAAACCGGACCCAACTGCTCAAGATCCTCGAACACACATAACCACGGCAAGTGAAAATGTCTGATGATCACCCACTGGTCAACCGTGTATTTGGGCTCAAAATGTGTGGATGGAATCATGGAATCAACTGTTGTTTGAATCATTGGGTAGGGCTTAATCAATAATATATATCTAATATATTTTAAAACCTAATGAAGCCATCCATTCCATTTAATAATATTGATTGTAGACTAATAATGTATCAATCATATCAATCATATAAATATATAATATAGAAATGATCCGACCCGGGAAAAAATACGACAAAATACCACCCGTGAAGCACTTATTTTGCAGATCACCCTACCCAATGCAGGACTCAAGATAGGAGTAAGCAGTACAGATACAGATAGGAAGATGAACACACACACACAGGGCGGATTCTACAGGGACCATCAATAATGTACTCTTACTGGTTCGCTTCCTGTAGTTGGTTCAGATCACGTTCTCACCTACAGCGAACCGTAGTTCACTTGGAAGCGGACCGAGACCCCCGTTTTCAAGCGGACCAGAGTTTGTTTGATCCGCATCAGATTTCGAATGTTCACACCACCCCAAATGAACCAGACTATTGGGGGAAAAAAGACCAAACAGCTCAGGTGTGAAAGGGCCCTTTGAGGTTTCAGATGCTCGGAAAATCACTAGTGTCAAGCTCCATATCCATCCTTTAAAAAAAGAACCTAAAATAAGACATATGTCGACTTATATATATAAGACGTATATGTATTTAGTGTTAGCCAGTAGTACATGTATATAGGGTGTGTATATCTCTCTGGGTTAACTCCTGGGCTTATATACAGGGTGTGTATACCTCTCTGGGTCAGCTCCTGGGCTTATATACAGGGTGTGTATACCTCTATGGGTCAGCTCCTGGGCTTCACTGAGTAGACAGCGGAAGATAACGCTGAGGTTGCCTAGAAGTCTCTGGCTGTGCTGGAGCAGCTGAAGCGTCTGGGGGTCCGTGAAGTTTGATGAGCCATCAAACAGAGGTGCACCTGTGACACACACACACGCACGCACATGAATACATAGGATGATCTAAGTGGAGAAGCAGTGTCGTGCTGTGAAGAACCTGAACATACAGATGCCGTCAAGCTCCTCCTTGGTGTTGATGACCTTGTTCCAGGCCCACTCGAGGATGTAGCGCAGGTTCAGGGCTGAGCCTGGTTGCTCTGCAGAACAGGACAGGCAAGAGAGCAGTTTAAATATCCAGATGTGTACTGGAGGTTTTACAGATTTGTGTTAGAGAACAAGCGGAGTGCAAAACTATCATTGTGTTTATTTAGCGCTGTGAATTCCAAGTGGCCAACTGATATGAGATGTCTTTCCATACCCTCCGCCGTCCACTGTTTGATGAAGCCCACAATGAGTCCCAGAGAGCTGGTCTCCAACGCCGTGCACAAGATGGCGTCCAGCTGTTCCTCCTGAGAGTGAATGCAAATCCAACTCAGTGAATTACTCTGAAAGAGGCATGCTGCATGATGCTACCTGCGATGACGCTACATGTGGCAATGCTAACTGTGACCATGTTACCTGTGACCATGCTACCTGTGACCATGCTACATGCGATGATGCTACCTGTGAGGGAGCTGTGTGGTGGCTGCCGGCCTGGCGGGAGGAGAGGAGGCCAGACATCAAGCAGCGGGTGTAGGTGCTGCAGATGAAGTCACTGGAGCAGCGAGCACCTTTCTTCAGGAAGCGCAGCGTCTAGGTCAGGGGTGGGCAATCATTTCTTTACAAGGGGCCACATAAGAAACCTGAGCTGTGTTGAAGGGCCTAACCAACAACAACTTGAACTTAATTCTACTCAATATAAATGTTCTCCCATTATATATTTTGATTAGCTGCTACTGGAAATCAGAAGAATAAGGATATTCCGTAAATCTTCTGTATAAATTCTGTATAAATATTTAGCAGGCATTTGGTATCAATTTGTATTTTTTTGGCGTGCGCTGACATTTTGAGGGCTAGCTGGCCAGCATCACATGTAGCTGCACGCGCGTCCATACGCAATTTTATTTTAAAATAAATAAATAAAAGCAACACAGTTGTATTGCGCGCACGGCATAAATACTTTTTCATGTGTTCTAAGTAATAAAACATTTAATAATTCATTTGATTATTTTCATAACAAAGTGCGGACTGGAGTAATTGCATTACGAGTGATGGGGTGGCTAACATGACTGGAAAAAACAGCGGAGTTGTCAAAAGGATCACGGACGCAGCAGGACATCACATTGTGTGGAATCATTGTTTCATTCACCGCGAAGCATTGGCATCAAAAGTAATCCCACCTGAGCTCCACATGGTGATGAAAGACAGTTCAAATTGTGAACTTCATTAGAGGCAGTGCTGTCAATAGCTGGCTTTTCAAGGCCCTGTATACTGAAATGAGAGCCGAGCACATACACTATTTCATACAGTGGTTAGTGCAATTAACGGAACGCTATTTCTTAACACCTGTGCACTCTTCCTACAGTAGAGGCTGGGGACGCACGGCAGGAGAGAACTCCGCCGTGCTTGTTATATGGGTCGCTGTAAAAAGAATAAAGAAAATAAAAATGAAAACATGGGTCGCCTGAGAAAAAGGTTGACAACCTCTGTTCTAATTTACTACTCATGCAGGCCAGACAGGGATGCCCAAATGTGGCCCGCGGGCCGTAAAATGCGCAGGACTGGTCTAGGTGATAACACACAATAATCAACTAATGACACTGGACACAGGCTATTTACAAACCGACTTACTTCTTTCTGATGCCCAGAGCAGGTTAAGCGAACAATTCCAGAGTTCAGCAAACAGGTAGCATCTGCATCAGGAAAAGAGAAAAGATAAAGTTATGGCTACACCTGGTCTTGAATCTTTTAACATCGAGTATAAACACTTCAAAATATGATCAGTAGTGTCGAGTATGGAATATACAGAAAAATTAAGAAGAAGATTTGAAAACATAATTCAGCATTTGTTGAATTGTTATTTCATGCATGTTATTTAAATGAAGAAAAAAATGATTTGCTCTAAACCTACCGAAGTTGTACGTAGTGGGGTTGTAGAACTGCTCCGATGGTGGCCAGGCACAGGATAACCCTCTGCTGAGGCTGCGGTCATGTACAACTATGTCCAGCAGGGGGTGTGGGGACGCAATCTCCACCACTGGGTCAAGAGACCAAACAGCCAAATATGGACAGCTATGAAGAGACTCGCCCGCTCTAACACACACACACACACACACACACACACACACACACACACACACACACACACAGTTTGTTGGTTGGCCTGAGAAATGTTCTCGTCAAAGACTATCAAGGGTTGTAATAAAATAATGGGAATCATGGCATGGTCAGCTTTAATTGAGGGTCGTACCTCAGGGAGTCTGGCATCTGCGCGTGGTACCAGCAGTTGATGTCAAAGACCCCAATGTAGGTGGTGGGCCTCCTCTCACCGTAGGCCTTCACCTGCCAGCTGAAGATAGAGACACTTGTGTCTGGTGATGCCACTGAGGGTGGAAAACACAAAGAGAAAAGACTGATGAGACGGATGAAAGAAAATAATGACAGATGTAACACACACACACGCACATGAGAAAGAAAGACAAGTGCAAATTTGAAAATGGAAACAGCAATGCAATGGCTGTTCTGGAGCATATCAATGGACCAGACCATTACAACTCTTCATCTTGTGTGTGGCCAGCCTAGCCTTCTTACCTTCGTTCATGCTGTCGTCCCGGTCAGGGTGGGGCCGGAACTTTTCGATGGTCTGGCAGCTCAGCAGACGTGTGTTGGTGCCCTGGGCCCTCAGAGGGAAGGCCACGCCACTCACATCCTGGCTGTATCGCTCCTCGCAGTACTCCAGACCCTGGCCACGGCACACCAGTAATACATTAGATCTGATCATGAGGGATTACTTGAGCGACACAGCAACACAAATCTGTCACTTGTGAATCTGTGGGGGGCCATTCACTGAAAATTCCCCAAAGAGATGGGCCCAGTCAGTGTTTATACATCCAAGTTGCATTGAAATATCAAACTAAATAAAACATTAACTCCCACTGTAAAAGCCACTGACCTCATAGAGAATCTTCCCAGAAGCCATAGATTTCCTCTCACTGAACGCCAGCTGCAGCAGATGCAGACTCACCACGTCTCCCTCACTGCACGGAAGAAGACGCACAGTAGAGCCCAGTTCGTAAGCCAGGAAGTTACAGCAATGATGTTCCCAGACCATGATCATAGTTTCATTTAGAGTGTATGAACAAGATAACATGGATCCCAGGAGACTTCGACAATGGTAATTGTCGGGAAATCAGAACAGAAAAAACGTCCATAAAACGTCTGGCCATAAAACGTTGACATATCACTGGTGGGCGGGTGGGGAAAACAAGTATTGTATCAATATTGTACAGATACACCGACTCTGTGTCTTTTTTTTAACTTTATTAATTGCTTTTTCAGTCCACAAGATGGTGCTGAGGTTTTTCCGTTCGTCTGTATGCTTTACAATCTTTACAACTTTAAATGAAAAAATACAGAAAAACAGATATGGACATAATTTGCGGTTGAAAAATTTTTATAAATAGCAATAAATGTAGCGAGAGTCACGTGAGTCATGCTTCCCGGTGGTGAGACTCACAGTTCCTGAGCTGACTGGACGGCCCACAGGTAGCAGCAGTTCCTTGGGTCATTTTCTGGTTCCTGGAAGGTGAACGCGTAGACGGGCACCTTTCCAGCTTCCAGCTGGGAATGGTACCTATGGACACACCCACAACATACTTTGACAAAAAAGGTATACAACATATATTGATATTTATTTATTTAATTGCTGATATAAATGCTATATGCACATTGTGACAAAGACCAAATAATGGACCAAATCATTTTCCAGAAAGCAGTAGCCGCAGAAGTTCCACATAAAATAATTCCTGTAAAAGGTTTTGGTAGAACAGAAGTAAACCTACTCCTTCTTAAGTGTCTTCATGTTCCACAGCTGCAGGTATCCATCAGAGAAGCCCACTGCCATCTGGTTGGTCCGGGGGAGGTACTGCAGGGCAGTGCCCTTGGTCCCACAGGGCCCGCAGAGCTGCAGACACAGGTGTCTGCCCTGCCTGCTGCTGGCTTCCCTCAGCCTGGGAATGTCTGCCGAAGATTTGGTGACAACCTCCAGGTCTGAGCCAAGAGAACATCATGAGACAGTTTAGTCTTGCATCTGGAGGTCCATTCAAGCCAATTACAGAAATGTAATTTCAAATTTAAGTATTGGCACATTTTGGATTTTATGTGCTTTGTTCAGTTCCTGAACAAAGGACAGGATGAACTTTCCAGACAAAAGAAGAACTAGAAGAAGCCCCCACAAAAAAAAAAAATAAAACTATATGAGAGAAGATGGAAACTAAGATGAACACGTTGAACCAGGTAAAAACCTACATAACAAACATTTCACTCCTTACCTGAGGCTTCCAGTTCACTCTGACGGCAAGACAAGTCGTCCAGACAGAGGTCCACTAGCAACACATGACCAAGGTCCGTTACCACAGCGGCGATCCCAAAGAACCAGCGTAAGCTCTGGTGGAGGTGCTGCGTGGAGGTGCTGGCTCCACCATAACTCACCAACGGCTCAATGGCCGTAATCTGCGATGCACAAACAGCACATGTCAAACGAAACATTCAGAGTCACCACTTTATTATTAGGTGTCACAATCAACATTTGGGGTAATCCACACCGATGACACAAGAAAAAAAGAACTATTCTTAACAACACCGAGGGGTTACTTTTACTGGTTTATGTACCAACGTTATCCGTTTTAAATACACATACCAAAACATCCTTATCTTTGATACTTTTAATTGATACTCAATCGATGATTTATACTCAATAGATGGCCCAATATCTTACCCGGCCCGGTATGACAACAGCTTTGACGACCCGAGAGACGCCAAGGTCGTAGAGGCACAGCATGCTGCCCTCCACTTCCTCCAGGCCCACCAACAACCCTGACCTAGTCACACAACAGAGACCACCATCAGCCCAAAATAACACAGAAAATTAAACAATTCATGGAGTATTCCTGCAATATTGTCATCAATGCTATAAGAAAATAGGACCCCATAACTGAACTACCAACTAAAAGGTGAGTGCTGGACTGGATTGCCACCACTGGGTAAGGAGAGAGTGATGATGAATGGACTGTTAAGTAGCAGATCACTGCACTCTCATAATAACACCTTTTAAGAATTTACCTTTTGAGCCAGCTGAAATACCGGGCAGCCAGGATGTTGGGCGGATGCTCCCCTTCACCACTGAAGTGGTAGGCAGAGAGACGCTCCCCTGTCACCGCATGGACCACCTCCAGCTGGGGGCCACAGGCCAGCCAAGCCACCCCCCTATGCCCTGCACACATTTGGGGGGCGGAGTAGGCAAAGACAGCATATAGAAGGCATTGTAGTCCACGGCTATCGCTGTTCCCATGTCATACAGGAAGTAATAATCTTTCTGGCTTCTTGTATTCAACTTTGAATACAATGGGCTTTTCTTTTCAAAAACAATAATTTAGCGCAGTTCATTCAATGTATGTGTATATATATATATACACACATATACATACACACACGCACTCACTGGCCACTTTATTAGGTACACCTTGCTAGTACCGGGTTGGACCCCCTTTTGAACTTTAGAACTGCCTTAATCCTTCGTGACAGATTCTACAAGGTGCTGGAAACATTCAGAGAGATTGGTCCATGTTGACATGATAGCATCAATGCATTTGCAGCAAATTTGTCGGTTGCACATCCATGATGCGAATCTCCCGTTCCACCACATCCCAAAGGTGCTCTATTGGATTGAGATCTGGTGGCTGTGGAGGCCATTTGATTACAGTGCACTCATTGCCATGTTCAAGAAACCAGTCTGAGATGATTCAGGCTTTGTGACATGGCGCGTTATGCTGCTGGAAGTAGCCATCAGAAGATGGGTACACTGTGGTCATAAAGGGATGGACATGGTCAGCAATAAGGATGTGGCTGTGGCTCAATTGGTACTAAATGGCCCAAAGTGTGGGCACACTTTGGGCCATTTAGTCATCATTACACCACCACCAGCCTGAACCATTGATACAAGGCAGGATGGATCCATGCTTTCATGTTGTAGATGCCAAATACTGACCCTACCATACGAATGTCGCAGCAGGAATCGAGACTCATAAGACCAGGCAACATTTTTCCAATCTTCTATTGTCCAATTTTGGTGAGCCTGTGTGAATAGTTTCCGGTTCTTAGCTGACAGGAGTGGTCTTCTGCTGCTGTGGTTATTTGAGATACTGTTGCCGTTCTATCAGCTCGAACTAGTCTGGCCATTCTCCTCTGACATCAGCAAGGCATTTTCTCCCACAAAACTGCCGCTCACTGGAGCTTTTCTATTTTTTGGACCATTCTCTAAACCCTAGAATTGGTTGTGCATGAAAATCCCAGTAGATGAGTAGTTTCTGAAATACTCAGACCAGTCCGTCTGGCACCAACAACCATGCCACATTTAAAGTCACTTAAAATCACCTTTCTTCCCCATTCTGATGCTCGATTTGAACTGCAGCAGATCGTCTTGACCATATCTACATGCCTAAATGCATTGAGTTGCTGCCATGTGATTGGCTGATTAGAATTAAAGAGCAGTTAGACAGGTGTGCCTCATAAAGTGGCCGGTAAGTGTATATGGTAGGTGAGGCCTGGAAGAATGTAGTCAGTACAGACCAATATCGTGATTGAAAATGGAGTCTTACCGATGGTGAACTTCCCCTGTAGCACCGAGTCCAGGATGATCTCATCCTCCCCCAGAGCATCTATAGTCACCCCTGGGAAAGGCACCAGGTTGCTGGTCACCCGCGCAGTCAAGTGCTGCATCTTTTACTGCACACAAACACAAGCACAACACTATTTGACACATTTAAGTGTCCACCATCTATATATCTATACCTCTAATAGTAGCCTTACACAACAGGGCAGTCCCACATCCACAGGGAAGAAAGGAAGCACCTAATGACAAGAGACAATCCCATATAGCACGGTACAGAATAATGTTTAAAAATATTAAAAAGTCCTATGGGAAAATCATTCCAATTTGCTAAGGACCTATTTACACAGAACAGTCTCAATGTTCTAGTATTAACAGTTGTGATTGTTTTGCACTCAAAGGACGACAGTTGCAGACAACAACACTCTGCCAACTATCAAACCCGATTTGGTAGCTAAACCTCGGGCAGAGCACTGTCAAGGCAGTCCGGAGCAGCTGTGTTATACACAGGCCTACCAATCACTGCTCTAATCTGCTGAAATATAATACTTTCCAATGCTTCTTCTATGCATCCATCGACTCAATAAAACGTTATATGCCATGATTTCGCCAAATGCAGCCATGAAAGTAGTAGGCGGTAACTATAGTAAAGTGTTAGAAGTGAACACTACACACTACTGCCCTCTGCGTCCACAATGGAAAACAACATGGATTTAAAGTAAAATCCCGCGCAGCACATGACACTGGGAAACCACATGGCATGACATTTGCCTTGTTGACATGAAAGACATACTCATGAACTGAACTAAAGTCCTTAGATCTACCCGGCAATGGGTGTTTCATAAGCATTCAGTTCATCACATCAAATGCTAGCCGACAACTAGCATGCTTGTAATACCTGAGCAGCCGAGTAACAATGACATTAAGATTATGTAAATACAGCAGTTACGGCCTTACAGTTCCTCCACCCGTTGAACGCAGCCGATAGAAAGCATGCAAACGGCGTTTGTGTCGCCAGATGCACTAGTCACGCTAGCTTACAAGGTCATGTCGACTTCCATAACGACAGCTCCAACAACACCCAATAAACAACGTCCTGGTAATATATTTGATCGTGATGTCCGTGGCTAGTTTAAGAAAGTAATATTGTTATCGTTTATTATAGGATACAGCGTTGTGTCCCGTCACACTGGGCATGCTAGTGCTAGCGGCTAGCTAACTCACTGGGGGTAAAAGGTAGCTTTTTTGGAAACGCCGAACATGTAGAAACAAACGGCCATAAATCAACAAATTAAACTGATGCGGTGGAACATCTTAAAGCCACGTGTCCTCCATACATTTATTGTACATGTAGTTACGAGTTGGCCACAGGCTGGCGAGATGACATGTGCACATAAGCGCTAGCGTCAACTGCCGAGATGTGGAAGACGGAAATAGGAATTTCTTTACAATCGTGAGTCCACCTAGTGTCTGTCATACCCCGCTTCGCTTGGAAGTCCAAGTCAAGTGTCCGTGTGTCTTGGAAAGTAATACACGGACAGGTATTCAAGCAACGCTCTTCATTTTAGAGATTCTCAAGCAACCGCCATTTCCAATACAAAAAAGTCAACCCAGATACGAAGAAACGCACTTTCCAAAGTCCCGCTCACGTGAGGGCGACAAGGACCACAAGACAACGCGAGATTACCGCAGGTTGGAGTCTGCGTAGTCGTTTTCCCTAACTTACTTTAGCGCCTTGGCATTGACAGTGCTTAGAAGAAGCCTGCCGTACTAATTATTATACACCCATATTGACTTAGCTCTGAATATAAATGTGCTGTACCACGTTTACTCAATGTGTGATAAACAAGTTTGCAATGGAGAGCTACTATTTTAATTCAACTCATATTTCTAGGAAAGCATATCAGCACATTCTATTATTTGAGAAACTGTAACATAAACATAAACTGTAGGTTGAACATCAACAGTCTAGACTAGAGAACCACTCGTCAAGTTACCGGTTTAGCTCACTCATTTCCGTTTCCGTTTGGATTCGTGGTGGCAGCCATTGGTCCATCGAGCTGCCCGTACCTCCCTTCGACTCCAATCCGACTCCAATCCGACTCCAATCACAGCTCACCCGATGGGCCCGCCCAAATTCTTCATTCAGGCTCTGTACAGCGCAAGTGTCACAAGAGGGGCTGGCTCTGAAGTTTCATTGACGAGTGTCTATGCCAGGTTTCG
>OMOU01094872.1:0-17525 GCA_900312585.1 Malacocephalus occidentalis
AGACTAATGCTAACCCTCTCCATAATGGCGGTGGCAGACTCGGCTGGGTGAGGCTTATTAGAGATCGGGGAGGAAAATTGAGGAAACGGTAGGAAATGGATTCCAAAGGTTTTTTTTTCTTTTCTCGTTTGTTGTGCTCATGATCCCTGCTGTGGAGCCCCCCAAATCAATTTCCATCTGTCACCGTATTGTAGTTTCACACGTATATTTAGTCACAGGCAGATAGACGTGCACGCACGCACACAGACACACACACACACAGGCAAATCACAACGCAAAATTGTTGAGACAATTGCCAATTCACAGAACCAACACATTTGTGAGCCAAATTAGCATAATTCAAATGAAATGCTTGTTCAAAAGTACCCAATGAGGGCTTCAAGTGGAAAATGTGAAAAATAAATAATTTTTCATGTTAATGTTCCCAACGTCAAATTTATCTCACCTGACTATGGAATTGGCAAAGGCATATTACACGCAGCCTATTGTACACATACACCATCCTATTGTCAGGCTATTGACATAAAGGTATCTCTATGCCCGTGTGGTGTACCCCAGGGCTCAATCCTCTGTCCTATTCTGTTCTCCCTGTACATGCTCCCCCTTGGAGCCTCGGAGCCCCTTGGAGTATTCCCCACGAGTATTCTGCGACCCCAGTGGATGCCACTCAGTTTGTCTGCCTGGGAAGCAATGTCACCATCCAAGGAGGAGACAACGAGAAATGTTAAATCCCTTCTCCTCAATGGCTGTGAAACCTGCAAAACCACAAAAACTCTGTAGTTTCTTGTAGTCTCTTCATCAAAAACTGCCTCTGTCCCATAATAAGGCTATGGTGGCCCGATAAAATAAGAAATGTTGGCTTATGGAAACCGAACAATCAGGAGAAATTCAGCAACCAATCAAACGAGGAGGTGAGGAGGTGGGCTGCTTCCCATGCTTAGTGCAGTACGTGCAGGTGTCTTGTTAATTGAACATTTACGTCCAATGTTGATAAGAGTCTTGAGAACAGATTTTAAAAATTGTGATTTGTCGTGATTAACTATGGACAATCATTAAATATTTGAATCAATTGACAGCCCAATTGACAATATATATATCAATTGACAATATATATACAATATATATCACACTACTGCTGACATATATACCCACACAATATCATGACCAGCCTGGTGAAACTAGGATTGTTCATCATCATGCCGAGGACAGCCCATGGCGGTGCTGGGATGCGAAAAAAGGAAGCAGTTTAGTGAATCCATTTGGCAACTCCCTGTTGGTTCGCAATACAGAGTGGCCTCCTCCACTCTCCGTGCTGGACACATTCAGATCGACTGTGAGGCTTCATACATCTCATATCTCAATCTTTGTGTTCGTCATTTTGCCTCCAGCAGCATGGTGGAGAACGTTTGTGAGGTTCTGGATGATTGATCCTGCTGTTCAGGGCTGTGAGTTGGAACACCATGCTCCAGAGTCCAACAAGACATTGAAGTGGCAAATGGCAAATGTTCACGAAAAGAAATTATCAATGTTGAAATGAAATCAAAGTGAATGTTTTCACATTTCACATTTGTGTTAGCATTTATTTCCTCACATTGGCCCAGCTCGATTTATAGTTGCATAAGGCAACAGAATGGGCTTAGCGTCCTGCTGATGGTGAATCCGTATGTTGTGTGGATCCCATAGTGTTACAAGTGTTACAAGTCAAGCTACTGACATAATGAGACGTTGAATTCAATAACCCAACAATATCCCACATATCAATTATGTGCAAATATTTACGTGCCAACAAAAAGAACAGTGTACTCTACGAAATTCCAAATTCTATAAAATTCTATAAAATATTAAATATAAATACTATGTATCATTTATGCGAGATACACTATGTACAATATAAACTACATTATTTATAATATCAACGATATACACTATGTAGGTGTGGGTATGTGTGCTGTGTGTGTTTGGTGGCTGGCTTATTTGGCCTCACCTGGCCCAGTTAGAGTCTGGGTGGGGTGGGGCTGTGGTGCGTTGGCCAATCAGTGCACCACAGGTTAAGTCAGCCACCAGCACACACACTCAAGAGAGCCCTAGCATGCTAGCTAGCACCTGTACCATCTGCTTCAGACCATTTAACTCCAAACCGGAGGACAACACCACAACCTGCCTGTGTTGTTGGAGGAGCCCAGAACTAAAGCCACACATGTGGCATTGTAGCCTTGACTATGCTATAGTAGGCCTACAATATAAACTACACTATGTAGAATATCAACTATAGACACTATGTGCAATATAAACTACTGTATATACAATTTAAACTATGGACACTGTGCAATTTAAACTATATAGACTATGTACAATATAAACTATACACCATAAACAATATGTGCAATAACATGACGTACATAGAAGTTTCTAACTGTAAACGATTGGCTGGAATGACTCCCACAGGCTCCTTCATCAATACAATGAATAGGAGCAGATCTATGAGAGATCCACGGGACGTTCTGCTTATTAGGAACAAGTGCTTCCATGGAACAAGCCCACATACTAGAGGGGATGTATAGGGGATGTATATGTGTAGATACTGTGTATACAGTGGGGGAAATAAGTATTGAACACATCAACATTTTGTCCAGTAAATGTATTTCCAATGAGCCTATTCAATTTGCACCAGACTTTGGTATTAACCAGACAATCCAGACAAAAAAATCTAAACATTAAAGTCCATATGTAAATACAGTTATGTGTTTATGTGTAATAAAGTGAAATGACATAGGAAAAAAGTAAGACAGAGCAGTAGGGGGAGGTTTAAGGAGGCAGAGGGGTAAGGGGGGGCTGATGGAGACAGAGCAGTAAGTGGAGGCTGAGGACTGGTGTGTGGAACAGAGAGTGTGGCTGTAGAAGCTAGCTGGGAAGCTAATGACGATCAGGCTGGGCTGCTGAATGGCAGGCAGACAGATGAACAGGCAGGCATGCAGGCAGATAGACAAGTAATGGTCCTTTGGCACAAGGGGACATTTGAATCCAGAATTCAAACAGCCATGCGCTAACCACTATGGTTGAATCTCCGATCTGATGAAGAGTGAGTGAAGACCCGGGGAAGATATACTGCAGAGTTGATGAGATGATGGATTGCAGGTGTGTGGCTTGGAGCAGGTGAGTGGGATGAATATCAATCAGGGAGCTGGTAGAAGGAGTGGATTACCACGCCCACCTCACACACACACACACACCATGCGAGGGAGACGAACAGGGGAACACAGGAGACATAAGGAGTAGCTGGAGGCGTGGCCATGACAGTTTTAATGGGATAGAGCTGACTATGAGAAGCGATCCTGGGCCAGCACAAGCAGCACACAGTATGCCAACCTGAGTAGACACACATTGTAGCTGAGCACAAACAAAACGTTGGCGAGAGAAGAACAAAAAATGAGGAAATCAATCAATCTCCGTGCTCGGTTGCATCGCAATTTCCTGCCCCTCTACCTTTTCTTTACCAAGGGACACGGTGGCCTCAAGCAGGTGTCAGGACCTGCTCATTAATCATGTGCATCCAGGGGAATGGCTTGCCTCCAGGAGCTGCTGCCGCTCTGGCTAACCTTTGTTTTTTGGGGTTGAGAACCATGTGTGTGCAATCACTGTACAAACTATACTGCACTATCAGGGGGGGGTTCCTGGCTCAGAATGGGCCCTTTGGGTGTTGAGTTTGAGTGTAACTTTACCCTACTGACGATCTGTGAAAGGAGTGGGGTTGCAAGCCTGTGGTGCGTTGGCCAATCAGTGCAACACAGGTTAAGTCAGCCATCAGCACACGCACTTAAGAGAGCCCTAGCATGCTAGCTAGCACCTGTACCATCTGCTCCAGACCATTTAACTTTATCTTTACTGGAGAACAAGATTTATAGATGAGACATAGCTGGGGCATATAGGATACATAGGCATATATAGAAGTAAAAGAACTAGATAGGGAACACAAATCACATACAATACAAAACTAGACTATGTACCACGGGCAAAAAAAATCACAAATCACTTTGAGGGGTGACTACACATGACATGACAATAAGCATGATTGGTGTACAGTGATGGCAAGGAGTCTGTGTAATGAGCAGATGATCTGACACAAGGCCATGGCAGGTTATGGAAGAGGGTTCAGGATCAGGGTGTTTTTTAACGATTTTCCCCATTTTCGCTTTTATATTATTATTTTCTTTTATATATATATCGCTTTTTATATTTATGTTTTATATTAATGTTCTACTTGTTCATCAGTTGTTTGATACATTTCTGTGTCTTCAGAAAGGATTTGAATTCCTATTTTTAGTCCCAGTTCTTATCATTTCTTATCAGTCTCAGTTCTTATCATTTTCTGATGGCGCTAGCTAACCCTCTGTGTTGGCGCCAAAAATCCCTCAATGCAGGAAAAACGTATTTTACGCTAGCTAACTCCGACGCACAGATTACATGGACACACACAGCACAACGGTACGTTTACACACACACACACACACACACGTGTGTGTGCCTTGTCTCCAGGTGACTGTTCTGATTCTACTGGCCCTGGCGTTCTTGGCTTGCATCGTGTTCCTGGTGGTGTACAAGGCCTTCACCTATGACCACGCCTGCCCCGATGGATTCATCTACAAGGTAGGAGGGGCGGACACCCCCTTAATACAGTTTCGTAAATCTGAATCCATAATAACACGTTCTTATCGCTTTAAAGTTAAAGGGGGCGCTTGGGACTAGTCAGAGTAGTTTGAAAGCCCCTCTCAAGGGTTGACATGTGGCCGCTGTGGCTCAGCAGAGGGCAGTACAGGGAGCCCTTCATCTCTCTCCCTTCGCTTCAACCTTTCCTGTCACTCTTCAACGTTTCCTCGACTTTTCCTCAAACCCCCTTTCTTTCTGCTCTCCCCTTCTGCTTTCTCCTATTTTTTCATTTTTCGAGCCTTCGGTTTCACCTCTAAACATCTGTGTGGGCTGTGATTGGAGTCACCTTGAGGCTCTTGGTGTCGCTTGACTTCTAGGAGGGAAGGAATCCACTTTTAGAACCACAGAGCCACTCTTGGGACATGGAGGAATACACACACAGGCATCCATGCATATTCAGTCACACACACACACACATGCACTCATGCACACACCCACACACAGACACACATCCACATACACACACACACACACACACACACACACACCATTTTCACTTGCAGTCCCCAGCCAATTGTTATTCCTGTGATGCACACAGACACACGTGTGTGAGTATGAATGTGAGTATGCACATGAATTACACGGTTTCCCACAAAAGCAGGTTTATTGAAGGGGTAAGTGGGACTGTACCCTGGAATCTGAGAGAGAACTCCACTTCTCTCGGTCGACGGGCTGATATTTGAGAAAAATCTTTTGTAAAACTGGCAAAGTGATTGCGTTGCGTAATCTACAATGACCAATACAGAGCGATAACCCCGTGAGCTACGGTCTAATGGCCCGATGAGATCCATCACAATTCTCTTGAACGGAATGTAAAGGCCCTGTCACACTACAGTGTATGAGAGAAACGTATGAGTTGCCTCGCCGAATGCCAGCATATGCGCGCGTATGGGACCGTGCTTGAAACATATACAACCTATAATAATAATAATAATAATAATAGCTTATATTTATATAGCGCCTTTCATAAAACCCAAGGTCACTTTACAGTAGAGTGGACAAAACAAGCAAAAGAAACAAAAAGAAACAAAACAAGCTAATAGCTGAACTAACTAAAACCAACTAATGGGGAAAGGCTGCGGTGAAAACCTATGCCTCACATTCCCCTAGCCTATAGCTGCGTATAGCTGCTGTCTTTACATACGCTGGCATACGCTAGTACGATACGCTGTAGTGTGACAGGGCCTCGAATTAGTGGAAGTTGCCTCAATGGGGCTTTGGGGATAGCCGGCGGATTGGTAAGCTGACACGCGTGACAGCGTGCACACCGCGCTGTCACGGGCCCCCGCCCGCGTACAGTGGTGTAGAGCAGGGGCGCCCGCACTTTTTCGGCTTGTGATCTACTTTGAAAATGACCGAGTCAAAATGATCTACCTAGTGAGAACGGCTGATAGGCTACCATCTATTTTTTGAATGCCATGCCATCTACCCGCACTACCTTTGCGTATTGGGCACCCCTGGTGTAGAGTGTCATCACACGTTTGCTCCAGGGGGAAGGAAATCCGTCCACCGGGCGGAACACCAACACCATCCCCCAAGTCTGCTAAACCCGGCCAATCGTTCCCTAATAGGAGCGCAGAGGAGGGAAGGGGTTTTGTGTCGGTGACGGGGAGCCGGTCCGCCCCGATGGCCCCCCCCCTGGTAGCGGCCCTGGCCGGAGAGGCGGGGACGGGACTTGCCGGTCCTTGTGGCTGGGGCGTGCTGGAAGGGCGGGCGATATGGTCGACGGCGAGGTTGATCGCGGCGTCCTCTCGCACCACCGCCGTGTGTCCCTCTCATCTGGGTATAGCCATCGCCCCCCCGCGGCGTCCATCAGCCACAATGCCGCTGATGTGGCTTGTATGGGTTCTTCCTGAATATAGGAGAGGATGGAGTCATCTGGTGGAATAATTCCATGCTTCAATAAACATCAAATGTCGCTCATGCGTGCTTAACGAATAACAAAGATGAATCAATTAAATGCAATTGTAGATTGCGTGGAGAGGGGTGCAGCATCGGGACGTGGCGGAGTTCTCCCGTGCCGTTCGTCCCTAGCCTCCGCTGTGGGGAGAGCGCACAGGTGTTCTTAAATAGCATTTTGTTAATTGCACCCATTCCCCACAGCTGCGTCAAATTCCAAGCATTTTTGCCTATCCGCTCCACCCACCACGCCCCCTCGTAGTTCACACTCATGCACGTCTAACGGATAATAACAGTATAATCAAGGGAATGCAGGGTGCTTATTTCATGGGGAGGGCGTCTTTCTGTGGGGAGAGTAAACAGGTGTCAATAAATACCATCACGTTAATTACACGTATCCCCCACAGCTGTGTCAATCACTGGTGTTTTGCCACTCCGCTGCCCAGATTCTATCCTAAATATGTTCAGTCATTGACAAATACAAACAAGTGATGGCCTTGAGTAGGGAAATGTAACAGACACCATGGCGAAAGCCCACTCCCAGTGTACCAGTGATAGAAGTACACATTCAGAAGGGGATACCATAACAGTGTTTCCACAGTGTTCCTTCCCATTGAGGAATTAGTTTGGTGAAAGGTCATTTTTAGGTATTGGAGGGGATTTTGAAGTTCATGGAGTAAAATTGAACCAAATTCGTACCAGTGATAGAATAAGACATTCGGAAGCAGATGCCATTTACAAATAAAACAAAGAAAGAAAATAACGAAAGAATGACGTTCAAACTGCATTAGCTGCTGTTGAGGTGTGATGTTTTGCTGCTGTGCTCGATACTTTCAGTGAAATGGACGCAAACAAAGCTACTGTAGGTTAATTTTAGGTTCCAAAACTTTCGCCAATTTTCGATTTTTCACGATTTTTCAAGATTTTTAGGATCGCCAATTGTGTACGTCAATTGTGTTAATTGCATACTCGCAAATCGTATCATTTGTGAGTACTCATTTACTTGAGTACACATTTGCACCCATAATGAGAATAAGCATCGACAGCTCTACTTCAAATGTCTTGACTTTCTTCTGTTTTCCCTTCACAGCACAAGAGGTGCATCCCCGCCTCGCTGGAGGCCTACTATGCCGCGCAGGACGCCAACTCCAGGGGCCGCTTTTACACGGTGATCAGCCACTACAGCATGGCCAAGCAGACCACCTCGCGCTCTATCTCCCCCTGGATGCCAGGAGGTGCTGGTGCGGTCGCCGGGGCGGAGCACCATGATCCCAAGCCTCCCACTGGGAACTAGAGCGGCCTGCAGTCTGGTGACGGCTGCCACAGTGTGGGTGGTGCAGGTGGAGGAGGTGGATCATGCTAGCAAGCAGAATACCAGCCAATATCGCATAAAAAAAAACATGGAGGTAATGTTTTTATTTTGTTCTTCTTTTCATTTTTTCTTTTCCTCAGGCTGCTAATTAGTAATTGATTACCCATTGTATTTAAGTGATTTGAAATATGGAATCTATGAAATTGTGCTGTTAAGCTCGCGTATATTGGCAATATCGTCATCAATAGTAATTGAAAATGACTTCCTAGTTGAGACTTAGTCATGTCGTAAAAGTGAAGTACAGTGACACTATACAGTATATAGTACACTACTGCATAACATTAAAACCCCAAAGTGATTCAATTACTATGTAATTAATGGCTGTAAAGGGTTGTCAATAGTTAAACAGATGGTATTTCAGACAATTCAAATATATAATTATAATAATAAACTGTATTTATATAGCACACTTGCTTATCAAAATAACCATCAGGTAATGGTAATGGTAAAAGATGTGTCTAAAGATTTGGTTTAAAAGTGTCACCAGATGTCGGGGCATCGTTAACAAAGGCTGCCTCTCCGTGCCTTTGAGTTCTGACCTCAGGAACCGTCAAGAGGTTCGAGTTTTTGAGACCAAACAGTAACCATGTCAGACAGATAAGACGGGGCAAAGCCATTCAGTGATTTAAAAACCAATAAAATAATTTTAAAATGAAGAATGAGTAAGTCCTGGAAGTTAGTAATTAGCAGCCTGCATTACCGATATGAAAAAAAAACACACAAACATGTAGGCGAGTCCTTCATATTAACAAGAGAGACGTGTGCTTATAGAAGTTTGACAAGCACATGTGACTTTACATCATACAAAAGCATGCACATTGAAACAACATGGAGAGCAGCCGCAGAATTCCATTCAGACTATCATTGACGCTGACACACACACACACACACACAGTGGAACAAAGCTCTGCTCCATTGGTTTCTGTTCCCTGTTGTCCAACTATGATTTGATTTAATGTCTATAATATTTTTTTACTGTAATGTGTGGATGTTTTATATCTTAAATGAGCGTTTCCACAACAAAACGCATGAATCAGTGCTGGACAGGTCTCTTAGAGGTAGGATCATTGTGTTTTTGGTGTACAATTCATTAGTTTATTCATGTTGAAGACATATTGATGAATGATCAAATCCGTCTGTTTCACACGCAAGCTAGTTTAGCCTTTCCGAAATTCTGTACTAAAGCATTTGATATCAAACGCCCTTTCCACTGGTTGTAAATATTCAAAGCTTGCGATTCTCATGCGTACCCACACCCATTTGTGTTTCATGATAAGTTAGCATGTCCTTTTTGAAGAGCTACTGCTTTTTTGTTTGCTAATCTGGGGTCTGGCCGGCTGAGATAACTTTTCTTCTCCCCAAGACCGCCTCTCTTGCCAAAAATGTTTATTCAGTTATGCTTTCAAAACGGCGCCAACCTGCCTGAGCAAATGTATTGCTTTGTTTGTTGTTTTTACTTTATTTGTACTTGTTTTAATATTTTTGAATGGGTTGTCGAGATATTGTAATGTTGTTGGGCAAGTCGATATGTAGCGAGTAGTGTAATTCATCGGTGTGCATTCCTGTTCCCACGAAAAGTTTTGAAGTTCAAAAATAAAACGAAACTGTGATCTGTGCTGTGACTTTGCCTTTCTCTGGTAATACAAACGATAATACAGTACACCAAGGTAGTTTCACTGCATGAATGTAAAGTATAGTCGTATTTAGGTCCTATCCCATCACCTGAAGTGATACATAATGAGACAGCCAGCATATATTATACAGAAAACTGGGCAGAAAAGCTCATTTGGCGTCAGTTCAGATGAGCAAATTAGGTTCCATGTGATTGACGGTGAGGAGCAGGAATCTCTGAAAATACTTACATGCTACATTGTTGGCTGCCATTTAGTTAGAAATGAAGCCCACCACCAGTGTGTGTTTATGAAGGATAAGGCTTTCATGTCCGTATATACAGCGGCAGTCTGGCTGAGTGACGTTAACGCTAGGGTTTGCTAATAAGCCGCTGTGTTGTGTGTGTCACCTCCGCTTTGGCAGAACACCGAAGCCGCGTCTGAAAGCCAACGAAACGAACAAAAGAGAAAAAATAACATGTTTACACACATGGGAAGCAGGAGGATAACATGATTGATGAAATGACCAAGACCAAGGAAACGAGATAAAAATGAATGTGATTACCAGACAGACAAATTCAATAACTGTCATTTATCTGTGGTAGTTTACCACAGATATACTACCATGGACAGACTACCAGAATTACTACTGCAGATAACTTCATGAACTCCGACCCCCGACGCATGTGGCAAGGCATCCATGCCATTACAGACTACAAACCTACCAACTCCACACCACCATCCAGCAATGCTTCCTTCCTGGATGAGCTGAACACCTTCTACGCTCGCTATGAGAAGGACAACCGTGAGGGGGCCATCAGGCCTGTCCTTCCTGTAGACCACCAGCCACTAACACTCTCCCCCTCCGATGTAGGTGCAGCACTGAGCAGAGTGAACGCATGGAAGGCCGCCGGCCCTGATGGCATCCCCGGTTGGGTGCTCAGGGCCTGCGCCACACAGCTGACTGAGGTCTGGACTGACATCTTCAACCTGTCACTGGCCCAAGCAGTTGTTCCCGCGTGCTTCAAAACCACCTCCATTGTGCCGGTGCCCAAACACTCCACCGCCAAGAGCCTTAACAACTTCCGCCCCGTTGCACTCACCCCCATCATCACCAAGTGCTTCGAGAGGCTGGTCTTGGCTCACCTCAAAACCTGCCTACCACCCACACTCGACCCCTTCCAATTCGCCTACCAGAACAGGAGCACGGAGGATACCATATCCTCGGTGCTACACTCCGCTCTCTCCCACATGGACAACAGGAACACCTACGTGAGAATGCTGTTCATTGACTTCAACTCAGCATTGACTTCAACTCAGCATCATCCCACCATCATCCCCTCCAAGCTGATATCCAAACTCCTTCAGCTGGGTATCAACACTTCCCTCTGCAACTGGATAATGGACTTCCTCACCAACAGACCCCAGTCTGTTAGACTGAACACCAACACCTCCTCAACCGGGGTCCCACAAGGCTGCATGCTGAGCCCTTCGCTCTATTCCCTGTTCACCTACAACTGCATATCTGTGCATGGCTCTAACTCCATCATCAAGTTTGCAGACGATTCTACGGTGGTGGGCCTCATCAGCGACAATGATGAGACAGCCTACAGGGAGGAAGTCCAGCACCTTACAGCTTGGTGTGCCAAAAACAACCTAGCACTCAACACCAAGAAGCTTCTTCCCCAGGGCCTTCGCTCTTCTGAACTCTTCAACCCTGTGAGTCCCCCCACCCCTGACATCTGCACACCTGCACTATTCCCTACCCCCTACACCACTACCACCTCCTAACTGCACACTGACTCCAGCACCACCGTCAGACTTGCACACTGTACATTTGCACTGCCCTATGTACTTTATATTACTGTACATTACTGTATATACCCTGTACTGTACACATGTATGTATTGTATATACTCCACTGTTCTCTCCGTATATTCTCCACAGATGGACCCATCAGACATTTGCACGTCGACTCCGGACCTGGACCCGCCAGACACTTGCACTGCTCCCCGCATATACCCCGCTGTACACCTCAGTGTATACGCACCACTGCACTACTGCATTTTGTTGTACTCTGATGTGCATGTGTACTCTGTGCAATGACAATAAAGTTGAATCTAATCTAATATACCTCCGTCCATACATACATACGTCTATATTTATGAACATATACTATATGCTGTGGATTCTGCATATTAGATTAGATTAGATTAGTGCATTAGATTAGATCAGTGCATATTCTCATATATATTCTCATATGCACTGTAGATTCTGTATATTCTTACATGCATTGTAGACTCTGTATAATTTCTGAGGATACCTCTGTCCATACGGTACATACCCCAATGCATATCTCTGCCTATACTGTACATTCCTCAATGTATAACGCTCACCATATATATATAGACATATCTATATGCACTCCGCAGATTCAGTATATTCCTGTAGATGGTGTACATTCTCTGTATATTCTGCTCATACTGCTACTGTTACCATTCACTGTTATACTGTTTTATACTTTTGCTACTACTTTGCATTTCTGGTTAGATGCTAACTGCATTTCGTTGTACTGGTATGCGTACTCTGTGCAATGACAATAAAGTTGAATCTAATCTAATCTAAGATAAACTACCAGGGACAAACTACAACAAATAAACTACTACAGATTAATTACCAGGTAAACTACCACAGATAAACTACCACAGATAAACGACCAGGTAAACTACCACAGATACACTACCACAGTTAAACTACCATGGATAAACTACCACAGTTAAACTACCAGTTAAACTACCACAGGTAAACTAACACAGACTAACTACCACAGATTAACTACCAGGTAAACTAGCTACTGCAGATAAACGACCACAGTTTAACAACCACAGGTAAACAAACTACCATAGGCAGCAAAACAAAGAGTTTCAAGTTAGCAACATGCTGAAATACCATTAAATATTGCATGGTGCTAAGCTAACGCCATTGCGCCTTCACGCACATGATTTGACACACTTTCCCCCGCTAAGTAACTACACACAGAGACATTTGACATGATCCCCGGCTTAATCAACCCGCTTAGCCTCCAAGTCATCATCCTCTCCCTTCATGGCAGTGAATAGAGAACTCTGTTCACAGAGGTTATTAGACCATTCATCACAGACAGCCCACAGCACCCCGAGTGGGGCTGCAATTAGCCATCCAGATATGAAGACGCGTGAGCCCCAATCCCCCGGAGACCAGCCTTTCTAATTATCACCGCAATCTCAGCTTCTACCGATGAGATTCCTGCTGCTCCACTCTGTCTGCTGCGTGGCGATTGGATGTTTTAGATGCGGATGTGGGAGATGGCGGCTGCAAACGGAGCCCTTTATGCAGGTCAGGAGGGGAGGGGAGAAAGGGGAGACGGGACGAGATGAGAGAAGAGTGTCAATCAATTGCATTTACACAAGGCTTTTGGCTAAAGCACTTTACAATATGACATCACATTCACCCATTCATACACACATTCAGAAAGAGACAGCGGTATCAACCATGTAAGGCGACGGTCGGCTTGTCGGGAGCAGTTGTGGTCAAATGTCTTGCTCAGGGACACCTCCACACTTAGAGAGGAGGAGCTGGGGGGTCGAACCAGCATCCCTCCAGTTCACAGACAACCGCTCTACCTCCTGAGCCACCACAAGAATGGAGAAGAGAGGAGAGGAGGGCAAAGCAGAGGAGATTCAAGCCATGAGCTAGGGGGGGCGAGGAGAGGAAAGAATCGATTGGAAGGAGACAGGACAGGTGAGAGAGGAGAGGGAGGAAGAGGAGAGGAAAGAACAGGAAGGAGACAGGACAGGTGAGAGAGGAGAGGGAGGGAGAGGAGAGGAAAGAACAGGAAGGAGACAGGACAGGTGAGAGAGGAGAGGGAGGAAGAGGAGAGGAAAGAACAGGAAGGAGACAGGATAGGTGAGAGAGGAGAGGGAGGGAGAGGAGAGGAAAGAACAGGAAGGAGACAGAACAGGTGAGAGAGGTGAGGGAGGAGGAGGAGAGGAAAGAACAGGAAGGAGACAGGACAGGTGAGAGAGGAGAGGGAGGAGGTGAGGAAAGAACAGGAAGGAGACAGGACAGGTGAGAGAGGAAATGGAGGGAGAGGGGAGGAAAGCGAGGAGGGAGAGGAGCAGGAGACCTGGCATAGAAGGGAGCAATTGAGGAGTAACAGGAGAACAAGAGGTGGTGGAGGAGGAGGAAATTAGGTCATCTAAGACAGAAATGAGGGTCAGAAAATAGAAGAAGCGGAAAACAAGCTAATGAAAGGAGACAGAATGTGTGCTGAGTTGAAATGAGAGGGAGAAGTGAACGACAGGACGGTTCGCGGAGTGACAGCCGGGGTGGGAATGGATAAGTGAGAAGGACGAGTCGTGAAGAACTAAATCGAGGGTGTTGATTTGCTGAGCGGGAAACAATGACATGTGACAACTATAAGTGGCAGCCATGTTGTGTCCACGCTGGTGTGTGATGCGCTCAACATGGAGCTTGTGTTTGCTGAGAACTGTATGCTGCCTGAAAATGCCTCAGTGCTAGTCTAGAATTATGCAGACCAGAGACGTGATGACAATGGGGACAAGTGATCATAGTGCCCCCTGGGTAATGTAGTTCATGTAGGAAGAGACGCAGAACCCGGCATGGAGGGGGCAGAAAAGAGCACCAGCAGCTTGTGAGAAGTGCCAGGATGCAAGAAAAAGTCCCGGTATGCCAAAGGGTAAATGTAGAAATGCCGGTACTGCGTACTACTGCGTACTACTGCGTACTACTGCGTACGGGCCCACTTTCAGCACTAATTTAGAGCAAAACAGACACACACACACAGAGTCATGTGTATGTGTGTCCCCACCATGAACAACACTCCAATGGGAGAAATCCAATGGGAAGGATGAGTGAGATAAAATGAAAACAGAAGAAATGTTAAGTGGGAGGAGTGGAGAGGGCCAATCGGGAGAGGGCCAATCAGGAGAGGGCCAATCGGGAGCCAGGACTTTTCCCGGTGGCCTGGCCTGCTAAGTGACAGGCTGCAGGCAGCAGATTAAAAGGCAAATGAATTGAGAAGCGGGGCAGGCCGGTGTTTTGAGCTGCGACAGCGAGATTGTTCCGTGATGCCAACTATCAGGCATTACCAGCAGCGCCTGCAGACAGACAAAAACAACGTTCCTGGAGACTGGGGCCGTATTTTGTGCTACATTTCCTGGCCTGAATGATGTTCCCAGTCTGCTAGTGGCTGACTGTGACAAATTGGTGCTTCTTTGGCCAATATCTTAAGACACTTCAACAGTCCGCAGTGTCTGCATCTGCAGACTGCTGGCCAAATGTAAGCAATGGAGAATCCCAAGCTGATCCCCGCCCACATTCTACCATAAATGGTCAATGCAAAGCACCGTGTGAATATACATGTATTCAAATAACCAATAAGGACAGACAAACGCACAAACTTGATGTCTAACATATCAACCGTGATGTGGAAAATATCAACTCCATAAAAAGATCTTCAAAAAGTGAACCTTAACTGTCCTTTTACTGACAAACGGGGCGGGCTGGCTGAAGAAGGTGGCTCTTTGCTCACTACAAACAATCTGACCACTCAAATCCTGCTAGGGGATACATGCACACTATGAGTCGACAAGACAGCACGGACAAAATATTGAGCAGAATTTGAATTCAGATTTGAGTTGGCCTTGGGTGAGGCTATCTTTTCAAATTGAACAGTGCTTGGTGTCATATTTCTAATGCTATGAAGTGAAATTAAATGTGTCAGAGGCATAATCTGCCTGCAGTTCACCACCTCAATATCTGCGTCTCCAAAATGTGTGTGTCAGATCTGTGCATACACATGGTCAGACCTGTGCATACCATTTCTTCGCTTCTATGCACTGTGAGGGCCTGACCCCTGATCCCTGCCCCACAGAGGCGTGGTGTGGTACTGCAGGGGCGGTACTATCGAGGAAGCTCCACCCCTACCCGGGACCTCTCATTGCCTCTGCCCAGGGGCAATCAAGAGCTGTTCTTAATGAGAGAAGAACAAAGCCTAGGCAAGCTGGCTCGGGTGAGCGGACTGTGGAGACCAGGACGCTCCACTCAGCCAGTCTTGGGGTAAAGGGCCTCTGGCCACCATGTTTTCAACAGTTAGTATTAGTGGGCTGTTTGTTGTGGATATTGGATCTAAGTCTTGTTTTTGGAGAAAAACAAAATCTGCATACACATGGTTTATTCATCCACAACACTGATAAATGAGGGCCCCGGTGTGCGTTGCTGGGTTGTCCGGATGAGCTGGGTAGGAAGCTAGCTTGTCGTGGAGCTGGTTGGAGGGCCTGGAACAGTCCTCCGTAAGGAATGTGGCACACTCCACATCTCCCCCCCAGAGTGTGCCGTGGTCCAGGCTAGCTCCAGGTAGCAGCAGGTAGCTGCCCGTGGTTTCTGTGCTGCCACGCCCGTCCTCTTCTGGCTCTCCTCCGACACACTGCCATGAGCGCTCTCCTGAGTGTGTGTGGTCATGATCAGCCTCACCTGGCCCAGGCTCTACCTGCTGAAACCAGCCACCACCACACACACTCTACATTAGCACCAGTGAGCACTGTAAGGAATCTACAAGAAACCATACAAAATCCATGCAATGTTAAGGGTTTTGAAGTGAACCCCCTGAGTCACTTACTTCAAAAGCTATTCATTCGCATTTCTAATTCAAGACAGGGACATTTAATGGTTACATTAGTGAGTATTTTAACATTTTGCTATGCTTTTCATGCATCTTTATATTATTTTCTGTCTGTTTGTGTCTGTGTCTGTGTATGTGTCTGTGTGTGTGTTTCTGTGTCTGTGTGTGTGTCTGTGTGTGTTGGGCAGGGGGTGCTACGTAAATAGGTCTGACTTTGTGTCTCATCACAGCTGTGTTGTTGCCACCCATGATGTGTTTGGTCCTCTGTATGTCATCTCTCACTCTTGTCTCTATGACAACAACTCTATTGATGTCAATCTAAATGCAAAGCCTCAGATGTCAATGATCCTCAAGATGAGAGAGCTGAATGGTACATTTATTAATCCCTGGGTGGGAGATGGAGTCACTGCCATTGCACTCATGCAATGACATTTTGTTGTTGATGTATGCGTGTGTCTGTGTGTATCTGTGTTCGTGTGGGTGTGTCCATGTGTGTGTCTGTGTCCTTCCTGTGTGTACACTATGCATGCATGCGTGTGTGTGTGTGTGTGTGTGTGTGCGTGTTTTAAGTGTGGCCTAGTTTGCGCGCAGCCGGGTGTCTGGTGGGCGGTTATTTAACATAGCACATGGAATATTGAAAAGATCGAACGTGGTTCAATAATTGAGAAAGCAGAGTGTGTCCGCCGAGCCCCGAGCCCCTCCGTCTCCCAGCCGGGCAGACTGCTGCACATGATGAAATATGCCCGGAATTTGCACTCATTTTATTTCTAAAAGATAGATGTTGGAAAAGAAGAAAAAAATAGGTCAGTCTGGTCGTTTATTTCTCGGTTAAACACACACACACACAGGCACACATACACACATGCGCAGGCACACACGCACACATACACACATGCGCGGGCACACACACACATACACAAATAATATGCATGCAAGCATTTGTGAATGCTCTTAAAAAGATAAACATTACACACAAGCAAACACATAGCTTGCATGTAAGCACTCACACACTCACAGCACACCACACTCTCTCCCAGAATACATGAAAACAGATTTTATGGAACAAAACACACACACACACACACACACTGTGATCCCCCTGGTTGTTTTCAGCCTTGCAGCTTTGGGAAGCCAGCCTCATTTGTGACAGATTGCTGTGTGTGCCAGTCTTAAGCGTAACTAGGGCAACGGGATAATCCACGGTCAGACTGGGCCCTGCAGAGCTGTCATGGCTGCCAAGCGTCTCTGTTGGCCTGCC
>OMOU01094873.1:0-10791 GCA_900312585.1 Malacocephalus occidentalis
CGAGGTTCAGAACTCCAGGCCCCAGGCCCTGAAGAAGCCCTTGGCCACCAGCGCCTCCCGGAACGTCACCGTCAGGGAGTTGATGGTGACGTCGGTGACGGTGACCTCCCCCGGGCCACACAGCGGCCGGTGGCCCGGCATCCAGTCAGTTGGCCTCTTGGGCCTGGCGCCGCCCTCCTTCTCCTCTGGGTCAATGGCAGAGCTCCACTCTATGTCTCTGTCCTGTCCTGTTTGGATAGAGAAAGAGAGAGGGAGAGAGAAGGAGAGAAGGACAGAGAGAGAAGGGAAAAGGAAGGAGGGAGAGAGAGAGAAGGGGTGAGAGAGGTGGGCAGAAATAGAGAGAAGTGAAGGAAAAAGAGATAGAGAAAGAGAAAGTAAGATGTGTGATCAGAGGCCGACAGAGAAGAGGTGTAAAGAGACAGACAGAGAGAGAGAGACAAAGGTATGGTTCTGCAGTGAGCATCAAGCCCTCCATGTGGTGGCTGTGATTGAGTTACTGTCAACTGATCTGGGTATTTTATCTGTCTCTGAAATGCTCACGAATGGACCAATAGGATGTCAGTGGTGTCTGCAGCTGCCCATGAGTACTTATTTTGGATAAAATGGGAGATACTGTAAATATATATATATACACAGTATATGCTTGTTATTTTTTTAGTTCTTTTTTGTATACATATGAAATTAAGTAAATAGTTGTTTTTTTTTATTATGTAAAGCCAAATACAATAGCTTTGTACTTCAGAATTAATTCTGTAATCTTTTTCAGGTGAAACACATTACCTAATATATATATATATATATACACAGTATACATTTTTTCCCCTTATTTTTATGTACTATGGACCCTTTTTGGGTCTGAAATAAAGTTAGAATTAAATTGAATAATCATTGTACATACAGTTCATCTATCACTAAAATCAGAACATTGCTGCGATGTTCACCTTTCCGCCAGCCTGCCTGCAGCCCAGATCTGCCGCTACGTTTGTCTGCCAGAGCGCATCGGGCAATGGGCCTTTTTCACAATATAACGCTTCTTCCTAAAGCACAGAAGATGGAGATGAGGTTCCCCTTTAAGCTGTGATCTGGTAATCCGCCGACCGCCAATCTCTCAACAAGTCAAACTACTTTGATTTCTGCCTGAAAAAGGTGGAAGTGGAAGTGGTCAAGTGGATCCGATTGGATCATACTTACTGTTCATAATGTCTCCGTCTTTCTCTGCCCTGGCCTCTCTGCCGCTCGTACTTTTCTCCTCCTCGAACTCAATGTCTTCTTCTTCTCTTGCATCTTCCTCCTCTTCCCCCTCTTCCTCCTCCTCTTCATCCTCTTCCTCCTCCTCATCGCCCTCTCCGTCTCCCCAGTCCTCGCTGCTGGGAGTCGGGGGGTTTGACCTCAGGCACCTGATCCGCAACCTCTGCGGGTCGCTGGTCAGCTGGGCAAGCCGCGGGCGAAGCGTCCGTCTGCAGGGGTCATACTCCTGGTCCTCGGCCCCGACGTCCATCGAGCCACTCAGAGAAAGACGCAGGCGAGGCTGAGGCTTCTCTGGGGCCTTGTGGGCGCTCCGGAGGTCCATGGGGTAGATAGTGTTCTGGTGGAGGACAGAAAGAGGAAGACCAGGCATGATCGAGATTCCTACGAGTAATATCCATGATTCTGGTTGCGTGTTTGTCTCCTAAATGTAAGAAAGAGGCTTGTCACAGCTAAGTTTTGACTGGGTTTGGGGGACTTGCTAAAAGATAGACGTCTCTTGGGCTACAGACTTACAGTGCATATCCTTACATTGTAACAAGGATATGCACGATTAAATAAATGATTGATGATGCATGAATATACACTCATGGACATGCATGTTATGCAATCAGTGACCGGACTCTTTACCTCCAGTAGCAATCGCTTGACCTTTGACCCTTTCCTCTTGTGTCCCACAACTCGATCCCTCTGCTCTCTAACAACAACAAAAAGCAAGAAGAAATTAATGTTGCTTAGTCTTGCTCAATGGCAACCATGTGATGGAGCCAAGTACTACCAAAGTATGACTAAAATAAAATGACTCATTATGCAGAGTGGCCCATTTCAGAATAATATATATTTTATGATTGGTTTGCAATTATTGATGCTTCAATGTTGGTAAAAAGCTCATTTGAAATTATTTGTATTTTATATATTTATTTGTACATGCTTGTGAATTTCCCCCTGTGGGCCGAGGAAGCCTAAGAGTCATAAATTATTGATTGATTGATTGCGTTTCATTTTGTTAATTTCAGTAACTAGCAACGAAAGCTGTCCAATAAATCTTGTGGTGTAAAAAGTACAATATTTGCCTCTGACATGTACTGGAGTAAAAGCATAAAGTCAAAGAAAATAGAAATACTCAAGTAAATGACCACAGATTTGTACTTCAGTACTCCCCCACTGATGCTTACTTCTCTTGGAACGCCTGCAGAAGTCGTTGGTCCAGAATGTGCTCCTCTGGTTCCCACGTGCAGTACCTGCAGGTGGACCAATCAGAGCACAGCATGAGGAGTCCCAATTATTCCTTCATTTGATTTGTTACAGATATTCTGTCATTTGATTCACTGGACATCGCTGGTATTATTTTCTGAGTCTGTGTGCGTGTGTGCATGTGCGTGGGTGTTTATACTCACTTTGGAGGCCACCCTTTCCATTTCAGAAGATATTCCACATTGCCCTGTTGGAAATAGTGTGTATAAATATTAATAACACACATACATTATGTAAATAATGTAAGAATTGTGAATGTGGAGATATCAGGTGCTGTCGGTTTTTGTGTTTGCTCCCGTTTATGATGTTCAATATTAAGTCTCGACCTTCTAGTCAAACAAATATCCATTGAAATGTTTCCTTTTTGTGTAATTATATTAAAAATGGGAATAATAATAATAATAATAATAATACTTCTTAAGACATCTGATGTACAATTGTATGTGTTTGTTTTTGTAGTAGTTTACAAATTCGATTTAATCATCAAGCCAATCATATCTAGGAACTGCGGATGACGTCATCTACTTTTAGCCAGAGGTGATTTGGTTCCCGTAAAAGTGACGTCACTGTTTACGGGGATAACGGGATTTCAGGCGTTTCACCTGCCTCGCTCTCGCTCACACATCTCGCCCCCGACACACACACACACACACACACACACACACACAGGAACATTCCAGAAGTATGCATAATAGTGGAAACTGGAGAGTGCGTTGCAGGTTGTTGTTTCTGTTTGGGAACCTAAACGGTGCTCCACACGAGGCTGGAACCGCTCGCAGCATAATTTTCGCCATGTGAGAGAGAAAAGCATCCCGCCGCCGCCTGACGAGCTGGCCATTCAGCGCTTCTTGTTTCCTAATGAGGCTATTTAACCGGAGAGCTTTTGGAAGAAAACAAATGTTCAACTGAAAATAACTACAGGCCTATACAAACAGAACCGACTCGCGGCTCCTTGTGACCCATACAGCCCAAGTAAAGAAGAGCTTATTTAAAGAGACCCTCCGGTGCCCGCCCACTTCCAGGACGAGCAACCAGGCTGCTACATTCTGCCCTTTCCATGCAACTGGGTTGCATTTTAATTTTCATGAAACACTAGCAACATCCCGGTAAAATGGTTCAAATGTAGACGTAAAATTAAAAAAAGCATACCTTCTTGACCCTCTTCTTGATTATTGACTCCACGGCAAACACTTGCTCTCCGATGGCTGACAGCTCCATCTCCCGCCGCGCCGCACGCCGCCCAACGTCACGCCGCCCAACGAGAGCCGCCTTCCCCGTCACAAAGTAGCAGAACTGTTGGAGCACCGTATCCTCCGCCCGCACCCACACACAACGCAGCGTTCGGCCTCTGCTTCTGGTGCACAAGCAGACGCCCTCTCTCGGCCCCTCGCCTCAATCTACCGCCTCCTTCGAGCGCCGTTTTCCGGACTCTTCCCAGGGCCCGACCGTGCAGCTCCACTTCCTGGTCCTGGATCTCTCCGCGCGCCCGGTGACTTTACAGATCTGCGACACATCTGCTTCTGGGCGCGTCCACGCGCACATGAGCAGACCGCGCGCCCTTTAAGCGTGCTCCACGTCACCTTGGCAACGTCAGCGTCGATGATGCTGAGTGAGGATGGAGCTCAGCTGGCATCATCATCACGACGGGCATGTCACAATAGTGTCAAGAGTTTACAATAGAAGCCGATGTAGTGAAATGACAAACGAGCCTGTGTTTTTAACAGAATAGAGGCTGCTGCTTCTACACAAAAGCACGCGCAGGCTGCTGTTCATAAAGTGCCATTATAAGCATTTTTATTTCTGTGAAAAAGAAAGACAGGGAAACGTAGAGACACGTAATCAAGACTCTGGGAACCTAGTAGTTGAGGAGGAATGTCATCATCGCCACCAGAAAACCCACTGCTGTATCCATGACACTGTTAACAGTGTCATGGATGCAAGTCCTGTTAAGAGTGTGCAAGTCTGAGCCACCCGGGAACATCAGCAGCAGTAGAGGCAATTGCTCCATATGTTCATCTGGGTTCAACTCATACATGGGATTAATCAGCACATTTTCGACCAAAAATAATGACAATAATAATAATTTAAAAAAAAAAAGTTTCCTCCAAAGAAATAAAAATCTGATGGCCACAAAAATCCCAGCTTCTCTTGATTGCATCAAAATAAAAACAACCCTTGGTATAAAAATAAAACAGAACAACATTTTAGGACATTGTTTGAAAAATGCCCTTTTTTTAGGATTTGGTAATAAAACGAAACTACACAGTCCCATTTTGAGATAAACATATTTACAATGTAAACAAGTTAAGGCCAATATTGTCGTTGAAATAACACATACTGTATGTACATGAATCACATTTCCTCTTAAGACAATGCTTCTGTGACCACAGCCGGTATAAAGGCAAATTTCTCATCTCCAACTCAACAAAAACACACCACGCTTTCACTTTTTAACGACCTCTTTTCCCCCAAAGTCTAAATCTTCCACAACCAACTAACTTTTTTCTAGGGCATGGAGATGATTCTCAACACGGTACCTAAAACCTTCTCTGTAAACCCTCCCCAACTTCCCTCCTGTAATAACGTAACACACATGGAAATCCAACCACAATACAACTGCACGGACACTAACATCAACACATGGCGCAGCCTTCTCCGCTCCTGCACTGCACTTCATCAAATCAGACTTTTCAGTTTTTTCCTGGGTGTAAAATGTGATTATGTGTCGATGGTCCTAACAGGGATTCCAGAAGGGCTTCTGATCACACCGTCACACAAGGACAGACAATCATTCACGAGGTGGGATGGGAGCGTTTTCCAGCCCACAGGGTCTAGAGTTGCATTGTTGCCATAAAAAAGAACAAAGGCAACAGTCTCTGGACATGACTGATGGCGCAGGCTGGTGAAGGTGCATTAGTGTCTAATACAATGTACTGGGCGAGCGTGGATGCACAAAGATATCAAAAGATACAGAGAGAGACAGAGAGAGAGACAGACACAGACAGACAGACAGAGAGACAACAGACAGGAGTTCAGAAGGATGAGGTTCTGTTAAAGGGAGAGAGGGATGTAAAAGAGACAGTGAAAGTGAAGAAGAGAGCGAAAGACACAGTAACAGAGAGGAAGAGAAGGAAAAAGGGAGAGAGGGAGAAAGAAAGCCTGGAATCACCAGAGAACAGACAGATGGCCTCATTTGACATTCCAGCAGTACGATGTACAAAAGAAATCATAAGCCACATTGAAAAATAGTCAGTATATATATATATATATATATATATATATATACACATTCAAAAAACATATTGCAACAACAGATACTGAAATACGCATATAAATTTGACTTGTGTTACAAATATGTGGTTCGTAGCAATCTCCCTGTAGGTAGGTATGTATGCAGGTATGTACTGTATGTCTGTATAAAGATTTGAGTACGGTTTGAATGTATACATTTCGCTTCCGTCATCGCTTTGGGGTCTCATCAAAAACAAGAGTCCAGCAATGGAACTGTAAACAAAAAAGCAAAACACAAACACAAACAATGAGCCTGCACCGATTGTACGTCTCTGTGATTGGCCGAGCGCACAACGCTGGCTTCCTCTTCGTCGCAAAGCCATGATTTGGCCCCCCGAGCGCCTGCGCGGGACGCCATTGGCCGCCAAGCGCCCGCGCGGGACGCCATTGCCCCCCCGAGCGTCTGCGCAGGACGCCATTGGCCTGCTGGGCTTCACTCCGCCCTGCTGTTGTGGGACATCCAGGTCTGGTGCGCCTCCACTTCCTCCGAGACAACCAATAGGAGTTCACAGTTCTTCCCACGCAGCTGGTGGCGCAGGAACTTCCTGTTCACGGTGAACAAAGGGGGAACAGAGGGGGGTGGAGGAGGAAGAGAGCACAGACTCGATAAGAGGCGAGAGAACATGGCTGGAGCCGCTCTTTATAGTGCAGTCCAACGATAACAAAGACGGAGCCAAGACAGGCTGTGGGGGGGGAATTCTACATATCCTGCTGTTTACAAAACCCGGGACCTTCCCAGTGTGAACGCCGGGTGTTGCATGTCCCATACAAGATATGGTGACACTGTGTCTTCCATTAGTTATTATCCATGATCAAGACCCTGCATGTAAACCAATGTTAGCACAAGAAGCTGTCATTTTCGATGCATTATCAATACTCTGATAGAAATCATTAGCAGCACACAGCACAAGTAGTTGCTCAGTTTCACTACTCATCGAAATTCAGGGAAGTTTACCGACAGTTCTAAAAAAGGTGTCAGATGATCCCTTCTCCCGCAAAATAACTGCATGCAGGATAGATACTTATTTAGTGACTGTGTGTGTGTGTGTGTGTGTGCGTGCGTGCGTGCACCTGAGCTCGTCCGCGCTGCCGATGGGGTGGGGCCCTCGTAGCTTGGAGTCCAGGTTGTAGTAGACCCCGCCCACCTCCCGCACGCCGATCCAGTGCTGCCGTTTGAGTGGCAGGCGCAGCAGGCCCCAGCGCAGGTTGGACGGCACGTTGAGGATGAAGCCGGTCACGTGGGCCAGAGCGATGCCGCTCACATCCCTGCAGAGATCACCGGGGGGGTGGCAACATGTGACCGCTTAACCTCTACTGTCCAAGAGCAACATGACCAAGAGCAACATGATCAAGAGCATCATGACCAGATCGCACACACACAATTTTGCACACACACCTTTCTAAATACCAGCACTTGTTTTTCCTCCAGATGTAACAGAACATGTTTTTTTGTTTGTTTGTTTGTCATAAACTCAGTTGACGCAATCGACCGCCATCACAAAGTATTGAAGGCACTTAAGCACTTATAAATGACAAGATAGCAAGAATACAAACGTGTTCATATCTCGGGTCATTATGCGTTGCTACAGTAACCAATTGTAATGTAGCACGCAGAGCCAACATGTAGCCACGTTGGGACAAGATATGGCCATTGTTACACAGAGCCCGTGACTGTGCCACTGAGAAAGAAAAACATCTTCCTGTTTCATTGTTTGCAGCCAATCAGGACTTGAGACACCTCGTTTGTGGTGAAAGTAAGGAAGTAGATATAAAGTGACAGGATAACAGGATCATAGATTTTCGTACATATCGGAAGGGCTCACTTATAAAGGAGTTCTTTTATGACTAGTTATATCTTTTTTACAACTGTTCTCTCAGTGTTTCTCAAACTTTTTAATGTTAGAATTCAGATTTGACTTCATGTTATGAAGGCATATTTCAGATTCAGACCATTTTATTCAAGCTGGAATTATGTCATTATTGTTCACAACCAATATATTAAAAACAACAAAAAGGCAGAGTACCCCCTGCAATCATTCAAAGTACCCCCTGCAATCGTTCAAAGTACCCCTAGGGTACACGTGTACCCCCACTTGAGAAACACTGGTCTAAAGTCACTCTCACTCCATCTTTCCCCCTTGCAGCAGAACAATCTAATGGTACAGAGTGACCGAGTGTTATAGTCTGCTCACTGATATAGAAAACCTCCAAAACCACACACGTTTCACATGAAGTATACACAAGTATACACAGTATACTCATGCTCTACTCCCTATTCACCTATGACTGCATACCCATGCATGGCTCTAACTCCATCATCAAGTTTGCAGACAATACAACGGTAGTGGGCCTCATCAGCGACAACGATGAGATGGCCTACAGGGAAGAGGTCCAGCACCTTACAGCTTGGTGTGCCAACAACAACCTGGCACTCAACACCAAGAAAACCAAGGAGCTCATCGTGGACCACAGGAGGACCAATGGTGTCACACACTCCTCAATCCATATCAATGAAACGGAGGTCGAGCGTGTCACCAGCTTCAAGTTCCTGGGTGTTCACATCTCTGAGGACCTGGTCAAGAAGGCTCACCAGCGCATCTTCTTCCTGAGGAGACTGAAGAAAGTACTCTCCTCTCAGATCCTGGTGAACTTCTACCACTGCACCATCGAGAGCATCCTGACTAACTGCATCACAGTCTGGTAGGGCAACTGCACCGCCTCGGACAGGACAGCACTGCAGCGGGTTGCGAAAACGGCCCAATGCATCACCGGCTGCTCCCTTCCCACCATCGAGGCTGTCCAGCGCAAGCGCTGCCTGCGAAGAGCGCGCAACATTGCCAAGGACAGCTCCCACCCCAGTCACAAACTCTTCACCCTTCTACCCTCCGGGAGGTGCTATAGATCCCTCCAGATCCGGTCCAGCAGGTTCAGAGACAGCTTCTTCCCCAGGGCTGTCAATCTACTGAACTCTTCACCTCGGTGAGTACCCCATCTATAACTACCCTACACTGCACACATATCACTATACATTATACCCTGTACTGTATATGCACTGTATATGTACTGTACATACTCCACTGTTCTCTCTGCATACTCTCTGCAGATCCTACATCGCACGCCGACTCCGAACCCAGACCCGTCAGACACTTGCACGTCGACCCGGGACGCGGACCGGCCAGTCCGGCCAGACATCTGCACGTCTACTCAGGACTCGGACTCGGACCTGTCAGACATCTGCACGTTTACTCAGGACTCGGACCCGGACTTGGACCTGTCAGCCATCTGCACGTCTACTCAGGACTCGGACCCGGACCCGCCAGACATTTGCGCGCGGACTCCGGACCCGGACCCGCCAGACATCTGCACTGCTCCCCGTACATACCCCGCTGTACACCCCAGTGTACACGCACTACTGCGTATACCTCTGTCCATACTTGCATACCTCCACATTTATGAACATTTACTTATATGCACTGTACATTCTGGACATTCTTATATGCACCGTAGATTCCGTATATTCTCACAGGCACTGTAGATTCTGGATATTCTCGCACACCGTAGATTCTGTAAACTCTTATATGCACTATAGACCCTGGATACTCTTGTATAGATCCTGGTTACTCTTATTCTTGTTTGCACTATAGATTCTGGATACTCTTATATGCACCGTAGATTCTGTACAGACTCTATATATTCTTAATTACACTGTAGATCCTGGACATTCTTATATGCACCGCTGACTCTGTATACTCTTCTATGCACTATGGTTTCCGCACACACTCACACACTTGCATTGCACCACTGAGTATACATCTGTCCATACTGTAATACCCCAATGTATATCTCTGCCTATACTGCCAATACTCAATGTATAGCGTACATGTATATATATTTATTCAGTCATTTAACTGCTCTACTGTCGCACTTTTGCTTCTACCTTTGCACTTCTGGTTGGATTCTAACTGCATTTCGTTATACTCTGGGCATGTGCACTCTGTGCAATGACAATAAAGTTGAATCTAATCTCATCTAATCTAAACAGACAGTTGCTGGTTGACATGAAACAATACAAAAAATGAATCAGGAGTGGTCATTTGTGAATTTGTCAAACTGCAAACCGCAAGCACAATGAGCCACATGCAAGCAGGTGCTTTCAGAATCTACAGACACCAACATAGGATTCATTGGATCCAAGTAAAACTGCTGCCATCCCCAAAACTAAGGGCTCATGTGAATCTAGTCATCAATTTGTATTGGTTAATTCAGATGAAGCTCATTAAAGAGTAGGTTGAGGTTAGGCCTCTTGCTCCAGGACGCCCTACAGGTTAGGCTGTGGACTTTGGGGATCAAACCCAGTTCCTTTCGGTTAGAACCAGAGTGGAACCACCTCAGACAAAAGACTAACCTGCCCCAATATGTGTTCAATATATACACTCTGTGGAGTGGGGTCAGCCATTTGTGGAGTGTGTGGGTCAATATATTACAATGCGACACGGAAGGGGAAACAATCGTTTCCGAGGTTACTGCTGCCTGTACCTTCTCTTGTCCCACCACACAGCCTCGAAGCCGTGTGTCTGCAGGGCGGCCATGATGACGTTGACATCGTAGTTACCGTTTCCCAGCATGCTCTTCTTGTGCGCCGTCACCAGAGTGCTGGGGGAGAGTCTGCATGGACAGAGAGAAACAAGACAGAGAGCAGAGGAGGGAGAGTAAGCCTTGAAGAGAGCGAGAAGGAGAGAGAGGGCGAGAGATTGTTATGGAGAGGATAAGAAACAGAAATGAGTGAGAGAGAATGTGAGAGAGAGACAATGTTAAAGTTAGTCATGAAAATACCTCAAAAGAAAAGTGAGAATCAGTTAGGACAGCATGCAAAAGCGCTCAGAAACACACAGAAAATTCAATATGACCGCCCAAGCCGTCATACCACGTCACCTCTGGCTGATCTCCTGCAGCGCGTCGCGGCTGAACGCTGTGCCATCCTGGAAGACGTTGTTGAGCGCG
>OMOU01094874.1:0-11234 GCA_900312585.1 Malacocephalus occidentalis
GCTAGGGGAGCAGGTAGGGTTAGGTGATGTCTTGCTCAGAGACACCTCCACACTTACCTAGGGGGAGCAGGTAGGGTTAGGTGGTGTCTTGCTCAGGGACACCTCCACACGTAGCTAGAGGGAGCAGGTAGGGTTAGGTGGTGTCTTGCTCAAGGACACCTCCATACTTAGCTAGGGGGAGCAGGTAGGGTTAGGTGGTGTCTTGCTCAAGGACACCTCCATACTTAGCTAGGGGGAGCCCGGCGATCAAAGCAGCAACCTTCCGGTTTCCAGACAACAACTCAATCTCCTGAAGTACTGATGCTTACCTGCCTGTCTGGCCTTCAAGACCTGCTCTGGTACACACTGTTCCCAGGGCTATCCAGGCGGCTGGTGGGCCTGCTGGCAGAGTGTGACCCCAGCTCACCCTCTCCAGGCGAGAGAGAGAACGCAGAACGACTCTGGGTCCTCTTCCTGTCTGCGCTCGAGAACTTCCTGTTAGACCTTCATAAGGCCAACCACCTGATTGGACAGTTTCCGCTGACTCCGCTCTATGGCCGACACTCATTGGTCAACACAGGTCAGCCAGCCGGAGCATGTTACTACATTCTAACAGGGTCATGTGACTACTAACAGGGTCATGTGACTACTAACAGGGTCATGTGACAGCATGGCGGGTGTGGCTGCACGCTCAGCGTCAGTCCAAACGCCCTGGATCACCATAGAAGAGGCGCCAAGCCCGGGGCTGACCAATCACATCGCAGGATTGGAGGTTCTGCTGCAGGATATGCAGCTCAAGGTAAGGAGACTACTTCTTTGGTCTGTGTTCCTGGTGGGTCCAGGTCTGCGGTTCTGGTGGGTCAAAGTTTGTGTTCCTGGTGAGTCCAGGTCTGTTCTCCTGGTGGGTCCAGGTCTGTGGTTCTGGTGGGTCCAGGTCTGTGTTCCTGGTGAGTCCAGGTCTGTGGTTCTGGTGAGTCCAGGTCTGTGGTTCTGATGAGTCCAGGTCTATGGTTCTGGTTCCAGGTGTCTGTTCCCTTCTGGTCGGTGGAGGCAACCCAGCAGGCCTGGGCGGAGGCTGAGGACCTGATGGAGGACAGCATGGAGGACCTGATGGAGGTAGAGGTCGTCTCCCATGACAACAAGACAAACAGCTGCTGCCCTCCCTGCTGCCGGCTGGGCTGTCTGCTCTGTTTGTTCAACTAGCCAATAGGATCAGGCCCTTAGATCACTAGCCAATAGGATCACAGTCCGGAGATCAGCTGGCCAATATCATCAGGCCCTGCGAATCACTAGCCAATAGGATCAGGCCCTGAGATCAACTAGCCAGTAGGATCAGGCCCTGAGATCAACTAGATAACTGTGAAGATGTGAAATGGAATTAACAAAAAAGAAAAAGGGAAACTCAAGCTACTATTCTAAAATTAATCACTTTATTTATCTTTAAGATGTACATTTTTGAAAAGCTCCCTGTAATGTTCTTTTAATGCAGCCCTTATTTTACTTGAAATGATACATTATTATCATTAGAGCATGTATTATATATCCAGTTCAATGTGAAAACTGACAATAAATATTGTTACAATATTATTGAATTGCACTGTTTTTGATTTGACAGTCTGTTAACTATAGCTTGTAGATGTCCAGACGTTACTAGGCTACTTCAATATACAGTATAGGACACTCATAAAGCAAGTTATAGATTATGATGTTCCGGACTTTTGCATCAGGAAATGTTCTTTAACTGGACCTTTTTGAAATGTAATTGAATACCCCTGAAGTACATGCTAGTCTCTACAGTGAACCACCTAGAGGCTGTTAGAGGAACTACATGCTAGTCTCTACAGTGAACCACCTAGAGGCTGTTAGAGGAACTACATGCTAGTCTCTACCCACCTAGAGGCTGTTAAAGGAACTACATGCTAGTCTCTAGTGAACCACCTAGAGGCTGTTAGAGGAACTACATGCTAGTCTCTAGTGAACCACCTAGAGGCTGTTAGAGGAACTACATGCTAGTCTCTACCCACCTAGAGGCTATTAGAGGAACTACATGCTAGCCTCTACAGTGAACCACCTAGAGGCTGTTAGAGGAACTACATGCTAGCCTCGACAGTGAACCACCTAGAGGCTGTTAGAGGAACTACATGCTAATCTCTACTCACCTAGAGGCTGTTAGAGGAACTACATGCTAGTCTCTACCCACCTAGAGGCTGTTAGAGGAACTACATGCTAGTCTATAGTGAACCATCTAGAGGCTGTTAGAGGAACTACATGCTAGTCTCTACCCAACTAGAGGCTGTTAGAGGAACTACATGCTAGTCTCTACAGTGAACCACCTAGAGGCTGTTAGAGGAACTACATGCTAGTCTATACAGTGAACCACCTAGAGGTTGTTAGAGGAACTACATGCTAGTCTCTACAGTGAACCACCTAGAGGCTGTTAGAGGAGCTACATGCCAGTCTCTACCCATGTAGAAGTCGTTAAACCCCAGGCCCAAGCCCGAGCGCCCTGCTCAACTACTTCTGTGATGACTGGTACCTCCTTCACTAAGAGGCTGGTACCACCATCACTAAGTGGCCTGTTGGTACCTCCTTCACTAAGAGGCTGGTACCACCATCACTAAGAGGCCTGTTGGTACCACCATCACAAAGAGGCTGGTACCACCATTACAAAGAGGCTGGTACCACCATCACTAAGAGGCTGGTACCACCATCACTAAGAGGCTGGTACCACCATCACTAAGAGGCTGGTACCACCATCACTAAGAGGCTGGTACCTCCTTCACTAAGAGGCTGGTACCACCATCACTAAGAGGCTGGTACCACCATCACTAAGAGGCTGGTACCTCCTTCACTAAGAGGCTGGTACCACCATCACTAAGAGGCTGGTATCTCCTTCACTAAGAACAGGTATGGCTCTGCCAAGTCCCAACTCTTCTATGTTCTGCACCACAGTGCAGTAGGAACAGGAATGACCTCCCGGCTGATGTCAGGACAGCAGAGTCGCTCACCAGCTTCTACAAGAGACTCTAGACCCACCTGGACTCTGTACACGCCCCCCCCCACCCTCCACCTTTCCTCTCCTAACCTCAGTACTAACCTGTGTGTTTGTACATCTTGGCATTATTAACAGTACATTGCATTGTTTATCATATTGTATGTTCTTAGGTGTTGGTACTGCACTCAGAATGGCACTTCTGCTCGTGTCCTGCTCTTATGCAGCAACCTAGCGATCATGAAGCTCGTTCTATTAGCCTTGTAGCTATGAATGCTCTAAACCTGCTCTATTCTTATCTTTGTGTACCACAGAGATGTATTGCTGTCTGCTTCAACAACTCTTTGTAAGTCGCTTTGGATAAAAGCATGTAAATGTAACAGCCTTCCAATGAGGTAATCTGGTTTAAAATCCTTTTGGATATTTGAACACAATTTCCAGGTCAAGTGTTGACTGCAAAGCAGCATGCATATGAAGCAGGGAGCAGAGAGCAGGTTAGAAGGATGACATCCAGTCAAGTTCAGTGAGAAGGTTGACCAAAGGGCAGGGACGGTAGAACAAACAAATCTTTATTGACAGTTAAACAAACATAAAAATACTGTACAAGCGCAGGACGAAGAGCTCTGGTTCATCTCTGGTAGGCAGAATTCAGGTGGGCTTTAAACGCTGAAAGAAGAGAGACTCATTCATCTTTTATTTATTTATTTTACTTGAAGCAACTAAATTAAATTCTAATTAATTAAATGAGTCAGTGGCCAACGCAGAGCCCCAAAGAATTCATGATAAATAAGTTAAAGTTAAGTTAGTAAGTTAGAGTTGTTCACCACAGAGAACAATATCAGTACTGGTAGGCTCCACTAACCCCAGACACTGCCGACTAACCCCAGGTGATAGATATAGGATGCATCACTGGTTCATTTCTTACCTTCCTGGTTTTCCCAAAGTTCAGCAGCGGCGACATTCAGAGGACTGTCTGTGTTGGGTTCTGAGGATACATGATAGAGATGATATAGATGATATACATGTTGATAGATATAGATGATATACATGATATACATGATATACATGTTGATAGATATAGATGATATAGATGATATAAATGATATACATGATATACATGTTGATAGATATAGATGATATACATGATGATAGATATAGATAGAGATGATAGAGATTATGAGAGATATAGATGATAGAGATGATAGAGATTATGAGAGATATAGATGATAGAAATGATAGAGATTATGAGAGATATAGATGATAGATATAGATGATATAGATGATAGATATGGTTGAGATGATGATAGATATAGATGATATAGATGATAGAGATGGTTGAGATGATGATAGATATAGATGATAGAGATGGATGATATAGATGATAGATATAGATGATATAGATGATAGATATAGATGATAGAGATGGTTGAAATGATGATAGACATAGATGATATAGATGATAGAGATGGATGATATAGATGGAGATGAGACACTCAGTAGTGATACCCCTAGGATTTGTTAAGGCAAAACGTTCTTGAAAAAAGGCTTCTGCAAGGGTTGGATTACTAGTTAGCTGACTAGTGCTAGCTGGCTAGCGGCGGTGCGTACCGCCCAGCAGCGACTGTATGGACAGCAGGATGGAGCGCACGTCGTAGAGAGCTGACCACTTGTCCTTCAGGATGTCCAGGCAGATGAAGCCCTGCTCATCCACGTTGGGGTGGAAACAGGGAGTGAGGAACTTGACACACGGAGCCTTGTATGGGTATCCACTGGGGAACTCCAGGGACAGCTTGTAGCGCAAGCCCTCGTATACCTGCAGCATATCACCACTCGTTACAGCACATCACCACTGGGTGCAGCACATTACCACTGGGTGCAGCACATCACCACTCGTTACAGCACATCACCACTGGGTGCAGCACATCACCACTCGGTGCAGCACATCACCACTCGTTACAGCACATCACCACTAGTTACAGCACACCATCACTAGTTACAGCACATCACCACTGGGTGCAGCACATTACAGTATATATACACATGTTATGACAGCAGTACATGGTCGACTACAGTACATGATCTACTACAGTACAATATGGTATGTTAGCAGTACATGATCTACTACAGTACATCATGGTATGTTAGCAGTACATGATCTACTACAGTACATTACTACAGTATGTTGTTATCAGTACCGTTCCTTGGGCTCCGTTGATGGTTCCAATCCATTTGAAGAGGTTGTCTGACTCCGGGAAAGCAGAGATCCCCTTATCCGCCGACATCTGAATAAACATGGTCCAACATCAAGTAACGTAGACCACCCTCACATGGTCCAACATCAGGTAACATAGACCACCCTCACATGGTCCAACATCAGGTAACATAGACCACCCTCACATGGTCCGACATCAGGTAATGTAGACCACCCTCACATGGTCCGACATCAGGTAATGTAGACCACCCTCACATGGTTCAACATCAGGTAACATAGACTACACTCACATGGTCCAACATCAAGTAACGTAGACCACCTGCACATGGTCCAACATCAGGTAACGTAGACCACACTCACATGATCCGAAATCAGGTAACGTAGACCACCCTCACATGGTCCGACATCAGGTAACGTAGACCACCCTCAAATGGTCCAACATCAGGTAACATAGACTACCGTCACATGGTCCAACAAGTAATGTAGACCACCTGCACATGGTCCAACATCAGGTAACATAGACCACCTGAACATGGTCCAACATCAGGTAACGTAGACCACCTGAACATGGTCCAACATCAGGTAACATAGACCACTTGAAAATGGTCCAACATCAGGTAACGTAGACCACTTGAACATGGTCCAACATCAGGTAACGTAAACCACTTGAACATGGTCCAACATCAGGTAACGTAGACCACCTTGAACATGTTTGTAGGACTAACTGGTTGTAGTAGTTTAGGTACCTGTGGTGTGTAAACCTGCCTAACCACATTTATGTCTGCATACAAACTTGGAGTCAAAGAGAATTCAAGTTGTGTATTATGTTCTAAAATAGCCTAGACAGATTGAGAATACGGCTACTGTCATATGGCTACTGTCAGTTACTGTTCACTGTCATACTGTCATTATACTTGTCATATTGTTGTTATACTGTTGCACTTTTGCTACTACTTTGCACTTCTGGTTAGATGCCAACTGCATTTCGTTGTACTGGTATGCGTACTATGTGCAATGACAATAAAGTTGAATCTAATCTAATCTAATCCACAGATCTTAATGTTAGCCACTAATAATGAGGGGATTAGTCTGGTTAATAAACACTAATAAACACACATCATGGGTTTAGCCTGGTTAGTAAACGCTAGTTAAAGGTTAGTCACTAATCATGAGGGGTTTAGCCTGGTTAGTAAACGCTAGTCAAAGGTTAGTCACTAATCATGAGGGGTTTAGCCTGGTTAGTAAACGCTAGTTAAAAGGTTAGTCACTAATAATGAGGGGTTTAGCCTGGTTAGCAAGTGGTTTTACCATCAGAGTCATCAGCTCCTGCTGTAATCTGCAAAGGAGAAAACCATCAGTTGATCGAAAATCATCTCACAGAAACTATACATTTAACATAAGCAACAGAGTGTATTGTTGCAAACATTATATAGCATAATATGATGTATATGTGGGTATAATGTAGTGTGTCTCATACATCATATATGCATCATATATGTAGAAGAATCCTGTCATGTAATATGCATCATGTCATGTATAATATAATGAACCTCTTGGTGACTGAGCCTCGAGCTGCACTTCCTCCGGCCTCACTGGCCTTCAGCGCAGCACTGGAGGCTGCAGCTGCAGGGTCTGTGTTCTGGGAAGACATCTGAGGACACAACAGCTCTAATCACAAGACATCTGAGGACACAACAGCTCTAATCACAAGAAATCTGAGAACACAACAGCTCTAATCACAAGACATCTGAGGACACAACAGAAGCCTTTCCACGAGGCTACAGATATCCATACAGAACCTGAGGACACGTTGAAACAGAAACATTCAACAAATCTGTTATTATAAGATATAATACATTATATTACTATGCAGGATATGTGGCGAATGTCGTGTTCCTAGGTTATACATGTATATAATGATATGATTAGTAGATATTAATGGCTTAGTAGCATGTATATTGTACATATTATATTATATTCATGTGTTGTACACTAGATCTCTAGGCTCTGTAATGACATCCCACAGCTTCTCCAATCACTGCTACGCAGACGACACCCAGCTGTTCCTTTCCTTCCCCCCTCTCCATCCATCTATCCATCTTCTTCCTCTTATCCGGGCCGGGTCGCCGTGACAGCAGGCTAAGCAGGGCTCTCCAGGCCCCCTTCTCCCCAGCAACACTCTCTAGCCTCCTGGGGGATCCCGAGGCATTCCCAGGCCAGATGAGATATGTAATCCCTCCAGCGGGTTCTGGGTCTGCCCCGGGGTCTCCTCCCAGTCGGACGTGCCCGGAACACCTCTAAAGGGAGGCGCCCGGGAGGCACCGTGGTCAGATGCCCGAACCACCTCAGCTGACTCCTTCTGACGTGGAGGAGCAGCGGCTCTACTCCAAGCTCCCTCCAGATGTCTGAGCCCAGCCACCCTCTGACGGAAACTCATTTCGGACGCTCTTCCCCCCTCTGACACCCAAATCTCAACACGCATCTCTAAAAGCTGATCAGCAAATGGATGACTGCCAATCACCTGAAGCTTAACCAGGACAAGAGTGGTGTCTTCATGCCAGGAAAAGACGGTTTTCAGACGGACCTATTTGTCACCATTTGTCCCCTTCACTGACTACAAGGAACCTTGCCGAACCTCTGTGGCTGATCTTGTAGAAAGGCTCTCCACAACATCCGCAGGATCCGGCCCTTCCTCACACGTGAAGCAGCACAGATCTTGGTCCAAACAACAATCAGTCGCCTCGACTACTGCAACTCTCTCCTGGCTGGACTCCCTGCCTCTACAATCAAACCCTTACAACGCATCCAGAATGCAGCAGCGTGCCTGGTGTTCAACTTACCGAAGTTCTCCCATGTAACCCCCTCTTCCACAACCTCCACTGGCTCCCAGTAATCACTCACATTAGATTCAAGACACTGGTACTAGTCTACAAGGCTGTCACTGGAACTGCCTTACCTACCTCCAAACATTAGTCAGACCCTACACCCCAGCCAAGCAATCAGCTCAACAACTTCAGCTAGATGACTGGTACCACCTTCACTAAGAGACTGATACTACCATCAATAAGAGACCTGTTGGTACCACCATCACTAAGAGGCTGGTACCACCTTCACTAAGAGGCTGGTACGTCCTTCACTAAGAGGCTGGTACGTCCTTCACTAAGAGGCTGGTACGTCCTTCACTAAGAGGCTGGTACCTCCTTCACTAAGAGGCTGGTACCTCCTTCACTAAGAACAGGCATGGCTCTGCCAAGTCCCAACTCTTCTCTGTTCTTCCACATTGCAGTAGGAACAGGAATGAGATCCCGGCTGACGTCAGGACAGCAGAGTCGCTCACCAGCTTCTACAAGAGACTCAAGACCCACCTGTTCAGTTCACCTGGACTCTGCACTATTAACAGTACTCGGCTAGTATTAACAGTACTCGGCAGTATTAACAGTACTCGGCAGTATTAACAGTACTCGGCAGTATTGACAGTATTAACAGTACTCGGCAGTATTGACAGTATTAACAGTACTCGGCAGTATTAACAGTACTCGGCAGTATTAACAGTACTTGCAGTACTCCAGTTACAGTTCATCTAGAAGATCACAGTGAATATACATACATACATACATACATACATACATACATACATACATACAAATATACAAATATATATATATGTATACAGTTAGGAGTATCGTCGGTCAGACTTACAGCCTGTTGAGCGGCGCAGAGCAGAATTCAAACACTTCTCTCCAAGCCGACAGCCAATCAGCGGCCAGGCTTTCAAATCTAGTCTGCGTCTCATTGGCCAGCTGGAAACCTCAATACAGAAGCCTCATTGGTTGAACAGAGATCCCGGAAATGACGCCGGAGAGCTGCGTGACTGTCATGCGCCACACTTCATATCGGAACTCGTCACTTCATACCGGAACTCGTCACTCGTCACTTTTGTGTACAGCATTGTCCACACCTTTAGTTGAACATTTCCGATCGATCATCAATTAGTTATTACTCATCCTTAATTACCACCAATAATAGATAATTACTCATCCTTAATTACCACTGATAACAGAAGAGATGAACGCACCGCCCGCCTTCGAGTCCTTCCTGCTGTTCGAGGGCGAGAAGAAGATCAGCATCACGAAGGACACCAAGGTGCCCAACGCCTGCCTGTTCACAATGAACAAAGAGGACCACACGCTGGGCAACATCATCCGATCGTTAGTACTCACTGGTACACACTCGGTAGTTCATTACTGCTAGTACACTACCACTAGTACACACTCAGTAGTTCACTACCACTAGTACACCACTCAGTAGTACACTACCACTAGTACACCACTCAGTAGTTCACTACCACTAGTACACCACTCAGTAGTACAGTATCACTAGTACACACTCAGTAGTACACACTCAGTAGTTCACTACCACTAGTAGACACTCAGTAGTTCACTACCACTAGTACACCACTCAGTAGTTCACTACCACTAGTACACCACTCAGTAGTTCACTCCCACTAGTACACTGTGATAACATGGTCATGTTGTGTGTGAACAGGCAGCTCCTGAAGGATCCCCAGGTTCTGTTTGCTGGATATAAAGTCCCTCATCCCCTGGAGCACAAGATCGTGATCCGGGTCCAAACCACGCCAGACTACAGCCCCCAGGTAACTACTAACTAGGACTCAGTCAGGGAGGTCCAGGTGACTAGCTGACTACTAACTAGGACTCAGTCAAGGAGGTCCAAGTGACTAGCTGACTAGTGATTGACATCCAGGTGTCCTAGCCTGGTGCAGGTCCAGGGCTGATGGTACTGTGTGTGTGTACAGGAAGCCTTCACCAACACAATCACAGATCTCATCAGTGAGTTGTCTCTTCTGGAGGAACGCTTCAGGGTCTCCATTAAGGACAAGCAGGAGGGCATCGAGTGACCTCCTCCACCCTTCTCCTCCTCCTCCTATCTTCAGTGTAAATATGGATCCATGTCCACTTTTCTAAATAAATATGAAATATCTTCCTGTGACTCTCTTCATTTACCATAAATGTACATGGCTATACACAGCGAAGGGTACTCCTACAGGGTACTCGGGCGGTGTTCAGGGTACTCCTACAGGGTACACGGCATGTTTGCAGCATTACTAAGCATCTGAGTATTTTGAAGATGTATTAGTACATGACTAATCTTAATGTGTCTGCTGGCCCCACAGCAACTATTACATATCTTCTACTTGCTACTTTATATTAAACAACACACCCTAAATCTCGAATGAAATATTCTCGTTGAAAATCTTTATTCATGACATAGTGGAATGCGTTGAGAACAAAATAACATAAGAATAATCCATGGAAATCATTAACCCATGGAGGTCTGGATTCAGACTCAAAATAAAAGTGGAAAAATCAGATCACAGGCTGATCCAACTTCTGTGGAAATTCCTCAAGACAATTCAAAATGAGGCTCAGTAGTGCGTGTGGCCTCCACGTACCTGTATGCACTCTCTACAACGTCTGGGCATGCTCCTGATGAGACGACGGATGTTCTCCTGAGGGATCTCCTCCCAGACCTGGATCAGGGCATCAGTCAAATCCTGGACAGTCTGTAGTGCAACATGGCGTCGGTGGATGGAACGAGACGTTGATGTCCCAGATGTGCTCGATTGGATTCAGGTCTGGGGAACGGCCAGGCCAGTCCATAGCATCAATGCCTTCATCATGCAGGAACTGCTGACACACTCCAGCCACATGAGAAGGAGCCCAGGGTCCACTGCACCAGCATATGATCTGACAAAGGGTCTGAGGATCTCATCCCGGTACCTAATCTGTTTATATTGTTCATCTATTTATATTGTTTAGATTGTCTTCACTGTTTAGATTGTCTTCACTGTTTAGATTGTCTTACTGTTTACAGTGTATTTATTTCACTAATTCACCTGGGCCTGAGAGGCATGTAATTTCATCTGTGCTGTATGTCAATATAGCACACTTGACAAATAAAAGAACTTGAACTTGCTCTCATCCATGAAGAGCACAGGGTGCCAATGGCGAATCTGCCAATCTTGGTGTT